>CAUYRT010035530.1:0-89510 GCA_963574885.1 Lepilemur ruficaudatus | reverse complement strand
AATAGAAAGAAATTAATTGGCCAACTAAAAATATATAGAAAAAATTAGCCGGGCATGGTGGCGCATGCCTGTAGTCCCAGCTACTCGGGAGGCTGAGGCAGTAGGATTGCTTGAGCCCAGGAGTTTGAGGTTGCTGTGAGCTAGCTGATGCCACAGCACTCACTCTAGCCCAGGCAGCAGAGTGACACTCCGTCTCAAAAAAAAAAAAAATTTTAAAGATGATCTAGGGCTTTAAGAATTGTGTAGCTAGTTTAGGGATATTTTCATTGTAAATTTTACATGAGATACAACACTCATTTGGGAATGAAGGAATGTCTAGCACATTATATTTTATCTCGGTATTTTGTCAAAAATTTCAATTTTAATATTCTTATAGAAAATAATTTAATGTAATTCTACTTTTATGCAATAATACAAATGTTAAAGAAATTAATCTCAGAATACAGCAGGATATTGATTGAGTTACATTGTATGGCCAATTGTATTTAATCTCAGAATTGCAAGGATGGTTTTATTTTAAAATCTATTAATTTTCCTCATTATATCCCATCGAAAATTGCAACTGAAAAGGCATTTGATAGAATTCAACTTTCTTCATGGTAATTAACTAAGACAAATATTTTCTTTACATGGAAAATATGTATTTCTAACATATGGAATCATGTGTTTAACTGTAAAATATCAGAAGCATCTCATGAATATTACCAATAGATTTAAGGTTGCTCTGATAGAATGTTAAATTTAAATAGAAAAGAGTGATATGACAGGTGGAAAGGAGGTGGATATAATTAAAATTATTTGCGGGTAATATGATTTCATATCTGGAAAATCTGAGAGAAATATCTGAGAAACTATAAGACATAATAAGATAATTAAGTAAAATAGCTGATTTCAAAATCAATTTTTACAAAGCAATAGTTTTTATGTTAATATATACAAGTAGTAAATAACATTATATAATGGAAGAATATCATGCTTATTTATAGTAATAATGGCAATAGTAAATATTTTATAAAAACAAATTAGCAAACTATATAAAGAAAATGTTAAAATGCTAGTAAAGGAAAAATTACAAAACCAGAATAAATAATAAGGCATATTTTTTTTCCTGGATAGCACATCTCAATTTAAAATATGTTAACTGTCCCTAAATTACAGTATATATTATGATATCCCATGAAAAACATAGTTAGATCTTTAAAAATTTTGGCAATCTGATCCTAAAGCTTATAGGGAAATAAAATATGAAAACAGCTAAGAAAATTAATGAAAAAAAGTAGTGAGGTGGAAACTATCCTTATTAAATATTAAAATTATTTATAATTATGGCAGGTATAATATTTGATTTTTCCCACATCTATTCCATTTCTTAGTTTAAGCCAATAATGGCATTGCCATTGTATTTGTCTGAGATTGGTTCAGAAATAAACAAGTGTTAGCCAGCTGCAACAAATAACATGGGGAGATAGCCTTGCCTGTTCTTTTGGGGGAAGGAAGACAGTTTCAATCCTCTTGTTCAGGACATTAACTTTGTCAGTTTGACTTTGGAAACTGCAGTAACCATCTTACTATCTGCCTGTAGATTAAGGCAACTATGGGCATGTCCAAGCAGGAAAATGGATAGAATTATGTCCCTGATGACATCACTGAGTGAGATACTGCAGAAAACAAACTCAAGGCTCATGTTACTCTGGGAGTGCCATTATATATAATAGTGTGCATTTTCTCTTTTTTTCTGCTTAAACCAGCTTGATTCTGGCATTTGTTATATTTTCAGCCAGACAACTCTAAAATAAATCTACCATTAAACTAATATGGAAATGGTACATGAAGAAACAGAAGGACAGCAAATGCACAAATAGTCCCCATTTCAAAGGAGTGGGGAAAATCTAGTTATTCAGTTAATGGTATTAGGACAAACTGCCTATATTTTTGGAATCAGGTAATGCTTGATCTCTGCTCCTTTATTTTTATCAAAATAAATTCTAGGTGTGATAAATATTCAAAAGGAAAATAAAATTGGTGGAAATGTAAAATGGTACAATTGGTTTGGAGAAATTGTAGCAGTCTATTAAAAAGTTTACTCGTAACTTTCTAATACATTTCACTCATAGTTATTTATCTGAGAGAAGTGAATAGATATGTCCACACAAACACTTGCTCATGCATGCTTATAGCAACTTTAATAAAAATAGTTCTGAAGTGGAAATATTCCAAATGTCAATCAGTAAGTAAATGGATACACAAATGTGGTATTGAGATTGAATAGTACTCAGCAATAAAAAGGAATAAACTTTGGATATATGCAACAATTTAGATAAATCTCAAAATCTTTTTGCTGATAGAAGTCAGACACAAAAGAATGCACACTGCATGATTCCATTTATATAAAATTCCATTTATATAAAATTCTAGAAAATGCAAGCTAAATTTGTGACAAAAAGCTGAACTGTACTTGCCTAGTATGGGTGAATGAGAAAGAATTCACTAGAAAGGGCACAAATAATCTTTAGGGAGTGATGGTAATATTCAGTATCTTTGTTGTAGTGGTGGTTTCATGGGTGTACAAAACTCTTCAAAACTCAAAACACACAATTAAGATTGGTACCATTTTTTGTATGTGAAGTAAAACCCCATTGGGAGTTAATAAAAATATCATTTGAGAATATGATAAGACATACTACAAGAGAATATGAGGAGTATTTGTGTAGTCTTTAAGTGATGAAAGCCTAGAATCCATAATGGAAAGAAGTTAGCAGTTAGACAACATTCGTAAAAATTATAGGACAAAACATCATAAATAAAACCAAAATAAAATAGTAAGAGTGGAAAAAATTTGCAGCACAATAAACACATAAAGGGCTAATTTCTTTAATATATAAAGTCACTTCCAACAGTAAGAAAAAAGTCAACAAAGAATATGAGAGCGGTTGACAAAAACAATATTACAAATAGCTCATGGATGTGAAAAGGTGCTCAACATCTCTAAACAATAAATAAAAATTAAAACAGTAAGGACTTACTTTCATCGTATCAGTAAAGGTAAACAATTTTAAAAGAACCTAGTATTTACTATTTGTGTGGGATCAGATTCTTGGTGAGAGCTTAATTTGGTACAAGTGCTTTGGAGAGCAATTGGCAACATGTTTCAAAATAAAAAAAATACTACGCGATTACACTTCTTGGAATTTATTGTATACTTAAAATTGAATACACAAAGATTCATAAAATGTGGTATATGTATTCCATGGAGCACTATTCAGCTATAAGAAAATGGTGATATAGCACCTCTTGTATTTTCCTGGATAGAGCTGAAACCCATTCTACTAAGTGAAGTATCCCAAGAATGGATAAACAAGCACCACATGTACTCACCAGCAAACTGGTTATATAGGAATAACATTTATCGGGTGTCGGACAGATGGGAGGAGGGAGGAGGGGAAGGGTATACACAAACATAATGAGTGCGATGCGCACCATCTGGAGGATGGACACGCTTGAAGCTCTGGCTCCAGGAAGGAAAGGGGGAAAGGCAATGAACGTAATCCAAACATTTGTACCCCCATAATATGCTGAAATAAAAAAAGTTGAATACGCAAAGAGACATAAGTATGAATTTCATTATAATATTGTTTGTAATAGCAAGCAACTGAAAGGGACAAAAACACATTGGGAGTGAACTGCTTAATTAAATTATGGAACATATGTATTCATTCTTTTGTAAAATAGAATTCTCTAAACGTTTAAAAACAAGGAGGGAGTACTTTTTGCTGTATATTCTACATGGTAAGTAGAAAAGTATACATATAAAAGTAATATAAAATAATAGGCTCCTCTTTTATAGAAAAAACAAGTATGGAAATATACATATGTTTGTGCATTTATACATTATGGACTATTTCTAAAAGAATATAAAAGAACTTAAGGTACCTAGAATTGGAATAAAGCTTGCTTTATATTGTGCATTTTAAAACATTATTTCAAATTTTTACTAGCTGTACATATAAACTTCCTGATATGCAAATTGAACTGAAAATATATATGTATATTCTATATACACATATTTTTGTCATGTATATATATTTTAAATATATGTAATGCAGCTAAATAAAATTGGTTTTTCTATAACTGTCTCCTATTTAATAATCTAATAATCATTATCTAATAATCTAATAAGTATTATCTAATAATCTAAGCCGTGGTACCTTTAGACACCGAAAGCATTGATTGACTAATTCCACAGTCAAAGGTAATATTGAAAAGAAAACAGGATTTTTCTCTGCTAGAGCCAACTTTGCTATTAAAAACTGCAACATTCTTTCAGAGTTCTATAATAAATCTCTTAAATATTTGATCAGAGGTTTTCTTTTCACTTTTCTACATATCTCTTCTTAAGCAGTGTTCCCTATTCCTTTCCTATTAGATGTATATTTATGTTAAAAACACTGATACAGTATTCATCTTGTTTTCTTTTTGTCTTTTTGACACTTTACCTTGTTATGCAGTGAAATGACAATCTAAGGAATAAGAAATATGTGGTTTCCTCTGCTTCAGTGAAAAAAGTATGCACATTTGAACAGATCTTTAAAAAAATATAATTTAAAGAATATTATTATTCTTTCATGGCTTTAGTGAATTATAATGACAAAATAGACACATTTGTATTAGTTCATTACAAGATGTTAATTGTGTTCCTATTAAAATATCATTTTAGAAATCTTTAAATGCACTACTAAGAAAAAACATGTTTTTGAATGATTTGGCATCATAGTACCAAAACAGCTGAATTTTAAGGTAGTTAGTTATAAGACATGTCAAAGTAGTTTTTATTCATTCATCTGAGAAATAAAATTACATGTTTTAACTGTGATGATTCAAATTGATTGGGTCTTCTCTTAAAATTGTATCTGTACAGTTAGAATCCAAATTTCTGTATTTAGTTTAAGTCTAGGATGATTTTTGTTTAGATCAAGCACAGAAAGCACATCACAGTTAGTACACCTACACAATTTTTTTTAATTTAATTATTTTATCATACTTTGGCCTGACATGGAACATGGGAAGAAAGTGTTTTAATTCTCAAAAGTCCCATAATAAGAAAATTCTGCTTTTTATTGCAGAAGTAAAATTAATTAGAGTTGAGTAGTAAATGAATTCATGTAGGCAGGAGATTCTTTAATTCTATTCTGAGCTCAATGCCCAGAGAGTCAAATTGGGCATCTAGCTATTCAGACAGCCAAAGCCTTGCACCTGGAAGCTTTGGAGTATACAGTAAGAGGCACTTTGTATATGACGTTTTGGAGAGGGAGACAGTCTACTTTCCTCCACTTTCCAGAAAAATTCAGACTATTAAAAATGCGTTTACAAACACAGCTGTTAAAATTAGTACTCTCTTTCCCTCACTTTAATTTGTTTCTCTAATAATTCCCTTGCTTTTTTTCTGCTTTGCTTTTTTAGTCAATTAATCTACTTTAGATTGTAAGATCTTTATGTTATTCTTTCTACAAAGTCTCCTCTTTTTGTCATATTCACATATCTCAATTTAGAAATTGGACATGCAGGTTGAAGATTGGTGAATTAATTTTAATTCATTTAAAGGAAGGGCTTGCACATGTCTAGACACCATCTAGATCATTCACACACTCATTTGATCAAACATTTAATAGTTCATTTTTGATTATGTGTCTGAAATGTCAAGCATTGTGGTTAATGCTATATGCACAATATGGTAGGCATGATTTGCCCACTTATAGAGTTTATGGCCCCTGAGACAGACTCTTATTAAATAACTGCAGAGATACATATACTGACGACAAATTAGGAGGACCTAATTCACGTTGGCAGTTCAGGGAATGTTGTTCTGATGAAGTAAGTATCTTTTGGCTGAGAATCTGAGGGTGGAGAATGAGCATTTGTTTAATCAAGAATGTTGAGGTGAGCATTTCAGGCAAAAACAAAAGCCTGAAATGGTCAAAGAGAAAAAGAGTTCAGTGCCCAGGAGAATCTAAAAGGCCAAAAGCCACGGTGCAGTGAGCAGGGAGGGAGAAGGCCTGGTGGCAAGGCTGCAGGGAAGCCGGTTGGATTATAAAGAACCTGGAAGGCCAAGTTAAGGAGGTAACACTGTATTGTGTGTACTGGCTGGTTACAGGTGTGAGCAGAGTCATCAGCAAGTGCTGTATCAGAAGCGTTGACTTACGGAAATAAGAAAAGTACTCCATGTGCAGGGCTCTACAGAAAAATGGCAGATGTTAAACTCTGGCAGGCAGGATCAGCTACACACAGTACTTATGACTTTCAGGCAGATGGCTTGAGGATTGAGAGACAACATATGTGTTTTAGAAATTTTATAGAAAAAATCAGGTTTTCCCAAATTATGATTATCTTTCCCACTGGCCATCTAAATCTGACTGGATAAAAACCAGAGTCCAAACAATACTATATGCTCATGATCACCCTTTTATTTAGTGCTCTTTCTCTACAACCCAGAGGCTAATATTTTCAAACAACCACTTAGATGCAATTTCCCTTGTAGTTAGACTATGTACACCAATGAATTATTAGGTGCAGTTCTAAATTATTTGCTCTTTTTGAGATGTCATTAGTTGTCCCTTCTATTATGTTTATATATGAGAACAAATGGATTATGGTTAGTTATAATGTTTTGAGCGATAATAAATGGTTGTTGAAACAAATTCCTCTTCTGTTTGTTATTCTAACACAAAGTACTACATTTTCTGGCAAAAGGATGGTAAGCCATTAACATGACAAAAGTAGATACTATAAGAAAAGCAGCTAGAACCAGTGTTTATTCTGAATTATCCCGAGTTTTAAAATACTAGTTCTGCAGGATTATAAAATATTTGAGAGAGATCATTTTGCTTTTTATTGTTTAAAACATGGAGAATAAGATGAAGAATTTTTTGTTTGCAAATTTTCATTTCACCTTATCTTCTCTGAGTACCATGATAGAAATATACTTATTTTCTCACATCTAGATAAGAAGTATTACAGAATATACATAGGAAGTAAATATTATTTCCTTTAAAATTAGAGGGTGGTGCCATGTAGTCTTAGGAATGGGCTAAATTAAAGCAAATTAGTGAAAATTTATGTTAGCAATGAAAAGGATATCAATATTAGTTTAATCAATTAATTAATAATATAGCTTAATTAATATGAATAGACCAAAAAAAAATTTTGAATGCTAATTATGAAGTCATTTTAGTCAAGTCCCTGATGAAATCAGGACAAGAATATTAGGTTTGCTTCTAATAGGTGTGTGACCCTGGGAAAGTTATCAAGTCTCTAGATTGTGAATGACTTCATCTGTAAAATAGAGATAATATTGATATTTTCACTGTTAGAGTTCATATTCTAGGAGTTTTTTATTAATGAATTACAGAACGGTATGGGCCTAAGTAAGAGTCAACATCTGACAGAGTACTGCCCTGAGAAATGGACACAACGGGCTGCTCTCAGATTTACCCCCCTATGAAGAGGTATAAAGGAGATGGAAAAAATGTGTTAAATTTGAAAATCATGATGGCAGGATTATAGTCAATATTTCCTGGTTTCCCGAAATCGGCCAGTTAGAGATACTATCAGAGTAGAAGAGTTGACTCAACACCCCGACATTCTACCATAACCCCACTGAGGGGCTCCAATCCGTTTCTTCCAATTAGCCATCATACTTCCAGTTGTTCCTGGCTCAGAGTACAGGCTCACATATGTCAACTGAATAAATAACGAAACATTTCGCCTTCCCTACAGCTTACTGTCACTTTGATCTTCTTTGAAGGTGGCAAATGTATGGTTTTACAAATGTTATGGCATATGATAAAATATGCTGGGACTTTTTAACAGATTAAGTAAAAACATAAATAACATGTGAAGTCTGTTTTTGCGAACTGATAGGGAGAAAGCACACAATGTCAGAGTGACAGGACGGGCGGGGCTGTGGGGGTGGGAGTAGAGGAGCAGGCACAGAAAGTGAGAGCTCTTATTTTCCATAGTAATGAGTTTATTTAAAAGAATGAAAAGGCACAATATAATGTGAGATAAATAACTCATATATGTATTTCCATTCAGATTGTTATAACTATTTATCAGAGCACTGACCAATGAAAATAGATGCTGGCCATTATGTCATACTGATGTGCACTGGCTGAATAACAATCATGTATCTGGGATGATCCTTGATAGTATCCTGATCAATAGAGAGATTACTCATATAAAGTGCATTTTCATCTTATACTGGTCATGTATGAAAAGGTCATCTTGTTCCCTAGAGCTCCTTACCCTGCCAGATGAATAAGAAATAGATGTTATGAATAATCAAGACTGAATGCACTTAGGAATATATCTCTATATTATTAGTCACTCATTCATTATGTATGAACTAAAAATGCATTTTCAAAATAGTACAGATGAAAATAATAGAGCCCAACAATGGGGAATTTGAATAAGCAATTAAAATGTCATCTACCAAATGTTTGATAGCAAAGTAAATTTAATGGAATTATACATTTTAGTAGCTAATTGTAACATCCTGAAAAGATATATTTTTTTTCTTTTAAAGTAAAATTTAAAAATTTTTTCATGTCTAGCCAACTAACTTGACTTTGATAGGACAAATGTGAAAATGTCATTCTGTTCTCTGAAGCATAGTTTACTAGATGAATTAAATAAATAACAAAACAGGTAATAAAATACCACCTTACTATTAATAGCACTTGGATCTTCTTCAAAGGTGGCAAATTTAGAAATTTATTTCTCAAAATTCTGGAGTCTGAGAGGTTCAAGATCAAAGTGCCAGCAGATTCAGTGTCTGGGCAGGGCCTGCTTTCTGGTTCACAGATGGTGCCTTCTTCCTTTGTCCCCACATAGTGGTAGAAACAAACACACTCCTTTGGGCTTCTTTTATAGGGACACTGATCCCATTCATGAAGGTGGAGCTTAATCACCTCCTGAAAGGCTGTACCTCCTAATATCATCACCTTGGGGGCTATAATTTCAATGTTTGAATTTTAGGGGGACATACAGCAAAGTCGCATTAGATTTTCCTTAGAATCACAGAGACTACTTATTCAGAGAGCTGCTACCAAACCCAAGGAGGCTGCAAGGCAAGTGCAATTACAGCAGGTTTAAAACCTTTGTGTTTTCTGATCAAATCCCAGAGAGCACTTAATGCCAATTGTTAATGAGAGGCATGAGGAAGAAAGCAATGAAATGAGAAAAACAAAAAGTCATCTTACATTGGGCTTTGTTCTCTCAGGTTCTCTCATCATTTACATAGTTTTGTTCTCAGGAATTAGTTTGCTTAATTGGGATGACTTGCATGCCAACATTATGCTCTATTTTCCAAAGACTTGCTTTCAAGCTTTCTCTTAAATACATGATGCCTGGGGTTGGAAGCCTAAGTGAAGAACAAACACTTTTGGCTTGGCTTGGTATTTGACTTACTGCTTTATATTGGCAATCTGATACCCATAGTTAAGCCTTAAGAAACCCTCATTTTAACATATGGTCTAGGCAAAGAATTCATGACTAAGACCTCAAAAGCACAGAAACAAAAGCAAAAATAGACAAGTGAGACTTAATGTACAGAATTTCTGCACATCAAAAGAAACAATCAACAGAGTAAACAGACAACCTGTATAATGGGAGAAAATATTTGCAAACTATACATCTGACAGGAGACTAATATCCAGAATTTACAAGGAGCTCAAACAACTCTACAACAAAAAAACCAAATAACCCCTTGAAAAGGTGGACTAAGGACATGAATAGACATTTTTCAAAAGAAGACACATGGCCAACAATCATATGAAAAAATGTTTAACATCACTAATCATCAGAGAATTGCAAATTAAAACCATACTGAGATATCATCTTATACCAGTCAGAGTGGCTATTATTAAAAAGACAAAAAATAACAGATGTTGGTGAGTATATGGAGAAAAGGGAACTCTTACACACTGTTGATGGGAATGTAAATTAGTGAAACCTCTGTGGAGAACAGTATGGTGATTTCTCAAAGAACTAAAAATGGAACTACCACATGATTCAGCAATCTCATTACTGGGCATCTATCCAAAAGAAAAGAAGTCAATATATAAAAAAGATACCTGCATGCCCATGTTTATTGTGGCACTATTCACGATAGCAAAGATATGGAATCAACCTAAGTGTCCATCAACAGAGGACTGGAAAAAGAAAATGTAGTATATACAGAATAGGATACTACTCAGCCATGAAATGAGTGATATCATGTCCTTTGCAGCAACATGGATGGAGGTGAAGGCCATTATCTTAAGTAAAACAACTCAGACACAGAAAAACAAATATCACATGTTCTCAGTGGGAGCTAAATAATATGTACACATGGAAGTTGAGTGTGGAATGATGAACAATGGAGGCTTGGAGAGGTGGAGGGGGTGGATGATGGGAGAGGTTGCTTAGTGGGTACAATGTGTGTTGCTCCAGTGATACATGTGCTGAAGGCTCTGACTCCACCACAATGCAATACATCAATGTAGCAAAATTGCACTTGTACTGAATGAATATATATAAATAAAAAATAAATTTATAAAAATACATGTTATTCTTCTCCTTTGACTCAAAAGTAGGACTGAAAGCTCAGCCAAAGGAATTACCAACTTTGGCAGTCTTTTAGGTGTGTTTGTGTGTTTGAGAGTGCTTGTCTTAGGCTGTTTTTATTGGCATTATAGATCATGATTAGAATTATAAATTAACAAAATAATTTAGTAGTTAGAGAACAGAATTTTTACACTATGTACCACACTTACACAAAATAAAAAAAAAAAAAGCAGTGTTCATTTCATTGACCATTCTGGATGCCATTTGAGACATTGTCCCCATCTGCTTTATGAGGCTTTATTTATAATGTTAGTCACCAACCAAAATTAATCTTTTCTCTTAAAAGAATTTTCTTGTACTGTAATATTTGTAATCTGACTTCTAATGTGATTATTTGTTTATATGCCATTCTCAGCCCTGCAGAGTAGACTGCTTGGTTAGTGGTGCTATTTCAGCAGTGTTACAGATCACATAGGGAGAAATCGACAACTTTTAAGTTGAATAATTTTGTATGAGACAACCCACTGAAAATGGATTCCTCACAATTTAAAAATGTATATACCAAAAATGAGCCCATTTAAAACCCATGGTAAATAATAAAAATATTCATAAGTTTTCATTCATGAATATTTACATATTCATTCTCTGTACCAGACCCTGTGTGAGGTTCTAAAGATAGAGGGGCATATAAAATGTATCAGATTGACCAAATGCTAATATATGAAACAGATAATGAAGAGCAGAAAAACTGAGAGGTGCTAAGTTAAGGTAAGGTAGGTAAGATTAATTCTCCCTGGTGATAATAAGTGTCAAGACAGGCTTCTCAGAGAGGAACAGATTTGATTGGGTTCTGAGGTAAGTCCAGGAGGCTGAGAAAGATTTTGTTAAATAAACAAGGGAATAAGGCCATTTCAGGGTTATAAACTGACATGCAAAAACTTTGGGGGCTGAATAAATAATACAGTTCATGAGCTTAAGTAAGGGGTGCCTATGGGTAGAGGTGGGGTTTTCTGGATGAGGAGAGTCCAGACACAAAGTGGAGCCATTTGTTTTATTCTATGGGCTGTGGTAGTTTTCAAATAAAGAAGTGATGTGGTGGTCTAGTATGGACATATGTTGAAGAAACAAATGATGACCAGTGAGGAGGCTATTGTGAGAGAGGAAGGCAGTGGCAGTGGAGCTGGGAAAGACAGAGCCATGAGACAATTCAGTGTTAAAACTGAGAAATGGGAAAATGCTTGGATATAGGTGGTTACAATGGAGTCAAAGATAGTTCAGCGATTTCCACCTTGAACAACTGGGCAGGATTATCTCCTTACTGAAGGGTTCTGGATTTCTCTCCCTTTCTGTTTCAGGAGGTGGGGCTGGGTTAGTGGACGTTAATGAGTTTGGCACATGGCTCTCCTGTGCCTCTGGGACATTGTCATAAAAACCCATTTTTTAGTCTAATTAAGCAAATCTTATCTCTTTACCACATCCTGTTCTTGAAACGTGTCTCTTCTCATTTCACGTGATTTTGAAGCAGCTGCCATTTGTACAATGGATTCTTTCCTGTGTCCGGAATGGATGGGGTGGGGATAGCGTCTTCCTAGGATGGGCCACTAGTAGTCATTGCCTCAGATTATTAAATAGAAACAGAGAAAACAAAGTAGGACATCTGAATCTGAGGCTATGTAAACTTGGGGACTGTCGATTGTCACATTCCAACACGTGGGCCAAAGCTAGTTGCCAATGTGAGAGAAGGCACAAACAGATACTGAGGAGAAAGACAAGTGAGAGACGGAAAAAGAATATTTCCTGAGTTTCTCTCAGGAATTTGGCCTCTTATAGTGGCCATACATTCCATCCCTTAGGCTGCCTGGGGTTCTCTAGTAATCATTCCAGTGAGCCTCTCTTTCTCCCTTTGATTTTGCCTAAGCTAGCTAGAGTCCATTTCTGTTGTTTGTTTTTGAAACTAAAGTGGTCTTAAACTACATCTGAATGGAGATGTTCACTATGCAAAGAAAAACATTCAGAAAATAATATGAAATAACATGAAAACTTGAGTATAGATTTAATCATCATCAAGGCTCAAGCCTTAGGGGTGAATGAAGATGTCCAGAAAGAGCAGGTAGGGTGAAAAGAGGATAGGCCTGAGAGCAAAACCTTGGTAACTTCTAAATGTAATGGTAGACACGAAGAGGGAGAGATGTGTGAAATAGGTTGACAAAAGCCATTCAAGAAAAAGGAATTTCAAATATGAGATGTGGATAACTCTGCTAAATATTGCAAAGAGGTCAAACAGGATAAGGGATAGTAAGAAGCTATTGAATTAAGCAAACAAATGATTATTGTTCACTTTTGTTAGATGTAAACAGTTTCAACAGAATGAAAAGGATGTTGCCTAAAAACAGGTATAAATAATGAATGAGAGAAGACTGCTCTTGCAGGACGTGTGAAGGGATGGAAAGGAGAGAAAGAAACAATAGAAGAAGAAATTGTGTTCAATTTGACAAGTGTTTAGTTCTTAGTGTGTGCCAGATACTAAACAAAGCTAAATGCTAAGGCAGATATATTAATAGTTCCTGCCTGCAACAATTTATAGTCTGTGGGGAGGCTCATAAGTTAAGGTGGTGAGAGGGACAGGACTAGAGAAAAATACCTTTAACTCCTCAACAGTAATGTGCTAAATTGTATTTGATATGTAAACATCATATCAATTTTTTATGCCTGTGCATTGCCTACGTACACTCCTGTGTAAGTGCACACATACACACACACACATACACATATAGTCTAAGTTGAAACAACTAGTTTGTTTAAAAGCAATCAATAGTATAACCATTTGTTTGGATATGTAAGCCAACCACCCAGACCAGTTCTGATACACTATACGAAAATCTACCTGGGGGAAGGTGCACTTATCTGTAGCTTAAGCGTGAATTCTTTTACATGACAACTGAACAATGTAAGCAATGGGTAGCCTTAGACATACTCTTAGACAAAGTGTGCCAATTGTGTTTGTGGAAAGAGACAGCAACATTCAGCTGAATTACAGCAGTATCATTGATTTTTGTTTATTTCTGTTTATTTTTTGAACAGCAATGAGAACTATATGTATATATTTTTCCCCACTTAAGGGTAAATCTTTCCAAATAGTACTACTAAACTTTCCACAAATGGAAGATTTTAGTATTTGTAAGGGCACAGCTCTAAGTGTCTACTTTTCCAATAAAATAAAATTCTTTAGAGGAAAGGCTCCTGTTTATGAGCTACCCATATTCTGTTCACAGGTATTGAAAAATGGCTCCTCACTATCTGCAATTTTATCGACTGGCCAGAATTTCTGATCTTAGCAGCTTCAAACACTCCTTCTCAACAGTGTTCCAAATCTGCCAAAAGCTTGCGATAGTTGATCAGCCTTGACACCTTCTTATTTATAATTTTTTCCTAAGGTTATTGTGCACTCTTCATCTTATTATTCATTCTATTACTGTGTGCTAAAGGGAAGGGAAATCCAACGAATGAAAATGGAAGCACAAAACAAATGAAAATACTGGAATAACAATATCACTTTGAATTAATTTGGTGTAGTCATCAAGCCAATGTATTTTAGAGAGAGGAACTGGAACAAGAAATATAGCCTACCTGGGAAATTGCAGTTGATCCTAAAATGATTACTACATAAAAAGTATATTTTCTTCATTTTGTATGGATGAAACTCTGATCAGATTAATCCATTAGCTTGTACCATAATGCTTCTGAGTCTGTTTGCCTAGTTCTTTTCATTAGGATTTAAAAGCAAAATTTCCCCAAATACCTCAAACTTAACTCTCCATCACACATATCTCAAATCTCTTTCTTTGCCTTAACTTTTCCCAAATTTGGTTACTATTCCCTCCTATTCAGTTATTCCAGACAAAAATCTAAGGATAATCCTTAATTCATTTTCTTTCTTTAAATCCATTCAAGTTATACGTCATATTTTTATAATTCTTCTATCCCCGATATGCCAAAATACATCTACTTTGCCCCAGCTCGGTTGTTACCACCCATTCTCAAACCCCTTCTTCACTTGTCTGTTATCCTGCATTAGCTCTATAACTGGTAATGCTGCTTCTACTGAAGACTACAGGTCATTCTCCACACAGTAATGATCTTGCTAAATGTGAATGAGAGCCCAGGACAACCCTACATCAAACCTTCTAGAATTTTTAGAACAAAATCTGAACTCCTCTCTGTGGCATGTAAGGCTCTACATGATGGTAAGTCTCTTATACACCTTTACCATTCTTCCTTTCTCTCACTACACTCCAGCCATTTTTTCCTACTGAAAAATGAGTGGGAAACTCTTTTAGAGCTTGCCAAACTCGACAATACCTCACTTTTCTAGGCTACATTGTACCTTGGGTTTTTAATTACTATGAGACAAAAATTTGAGGACAAGCTATGAAGACCAGTCAAAGAATTTTTATCCATACCTTATTTCTCATCAAACACAATGCTCAGTCTGTTTAGAAATATTTCTCTCGTTGCTTTCAAACATCTGAGGAACCTCAACTATTCATTCCTTCACACTGTTGTACATGGCCTTGATTGATAATTACAAGCTGAAAATAGAGGTGAATAATTTACAGGTGAGAAAATATGTCCTTAATTATGTATATGTTGTATTTGATTTATAAATTAATTGATGAGTTAAATATTAATTGAAAAATTAAGTATTATGGTGATATTATAGCATTTGGGGGGAAGGGAAAGATTAAATTTATTAGCAAATATGCACAGAATGAATGTCACAAATATATTATACATTCTATGGGGACAGACTAACAAAAGACATAACTGAAGAGTTATTTTGTTTACAAAATTTGAGTTTGAAAAGCATGAAACTCTAGCACTGTACTTAATTTACTGAGGCGAGAAATTCAGTTTTATATGTGTAAACCATTGTTTTGACCATATTTGTTTTAACTGTAGTTGGGTACTTACAGTTAAATTTTGAAATTTAACTGTAATAATGTTGATAATTTGGCTCTTGCTATTCAAAACTCAACTTGAAATATATAATCCAGTGCTTAGTCTTTTGCAATAGTTTTCTCTGGAAAGGATTCTTTTTATTTTACTAGTTACTTAGCAAAAACCTATTCATCCCTCAAGATCTAGCCCAAATATTTTCTGTGTTTCCATAACACTAACCTCTGTTACAACACTCACTATATTTCACTCTATTTATAGTGTCACTTGAGTTTCCTCATGCCTCACTAACCATGGGCACAAATAAGGACACATACTTGATAATGACCAAAATTGCTTTAGTGTTGCCCCAACCTGCTCAACTAGTAACTCAGTGCCCTGGGAATTGCCAGTCAAATATTTCTAGTAGTCGACAGTGTTGTTCCACGTACACCTACAAGCTGGCTTCACAAGTGACATCCATTGTCTCCCACAAGTCTGACACTGGGTACTGCTGTGTTCACTGGGAATGTACCATCTCCTGCTGAGCACTCTGGTCTCTTGTTGCTCTGATGCAGCTACTTTAGACAATACTAATATGTACCAGACTATTTTCATGGTACCAGGGAGAGGGAAGTGCTGTGCAGAAGGGAGAAGAATTCTCAACATCATCATCCTGTTTTATGCTTTGTCACTGTGGATATGAACAGCTTTGCTTGTGTTCCCACACCTCAGTAGTTTTTCATGAAAATAACTATGGTAGCCTCACTGGGATCAGAGTACATTCTATGGGAGTTATCTTCATTCGCTTGTCTTCCCAGTCACGTCAAATAACAATGTCCAGTCTTTTTCTTTCCCCTGAAACAGGAGACGAACCTGTGCTCTCATATACTTGCACTCTACGGTCACATTCCAATCCATTCATCTCTTCAACCAGGTCATAGAATTTGCCAGAGAATATTGAATCTCACTTGGGCTGAAGGAACAGTGCCTGCCACACTTCTTTATACATTTTCAGCCTCAAAAGTTTATAATCCTTGAGGACATAAGCCAAGACTCTTCTTTCTCTGCATTGAATCAGAACTAAAAAATAAATTTAAATCAACTTGTAGGCCAATCCCTTAATTCTGAAGATAACCAAACTATAGCACCTGTTAATAGCTGTCAAGATTTTATTCAGCTTTCAAGCTAGCAAGTTAACCCACCACAGTATTATGAAAACTAGCAGAAGTCATAAGATTCTTAGATCAGGAGAAAAACACTTCATTACTCACAACACAGCAGGAAACATGAGCTTCATGTTTACCTCAACCCCCTTGTCCCACTGGAGCAACATGTTGCATCACAGTTGAGAAGCTTGAAGCTTAGGAACCCCTAATATTTTATAAGAGGTTGCAAAAGCAACACGCTCAGTTTTTGTTCAGAGCAATACATTATCTTTTTACATTGGAGAGTAAACAAACCTTCCCTCTGCTCTGGGGGTAGACTCTAACTTCCAAGGCTGTTCATTATACAAATGTCCTTGAAAAGAATCTTCAAGGCTCGAAAAAGATCATAGGTGCTTAAGTAGTCCAGAAACTCTGTAGACCTATGAGAATTGTCTTCTAAAGTATTAAGAATTAAAGTGACCAGAATGAGTCAATATCAAGATCAGAATTCATTTGTCACATGATCCAGTAATTTCTTCAAGTGATACAGGAACAGGAAAGGAGTGGTATAATATTGGTTCAGTTTCATTGATTAATATTGCTAAGGTCAAGTAAGTCCTTTCCAATTATATTTTAAAAGTTCTGATGTCACTGTGTTTATCTACATCCTGTAACAAACATTATGACACTTATTGTATAAATTTAAAGCCTTATTTCAAAACTTTAATGGGTTGTATCGTGTGTATGTATGCATTAGAAAGAAATTGTCAGAACAAAACAAAAATTCATTATGAAGAGGTCATATTTTATAAAATAATGTCTGGAAAAAGTTCACCAAAGTTAAACAGCTAATATTACTGTGAACAACACACTCTTTTCAGGGATGCTGTCTAGACTGCTACGGGGGATGGCCTTGATATTTTATTGTAAAAAGATGAAAAAACAAAGATGTGGTCACCAAGAGTTCCTCACTATTAACTGATTATATGTCCCAAGGTTACGAATCGTTTTACGTGAGGACAATTCTGTCTCTCCCTCAAACTATATTTTTCCAGATACTTTCCAGAGTCACTCTCCGTATGAAATCCAGACAACAAATGAGAAAATAAGTACAAATTAATGGATGCCTGCAGGTGTATTGGAAGGAAACCTGGCCTGAAGGTAAAGAATTTGGGGATCAATTGCCAGTACCCAATGATAAATAGATAAATAAATAAAGGGACAGAAAAAGCATTTAGCCATTTTTCTTAAATGAATTGTACTCAATTTTAACAAAAGAGTTAATGAAGGTTAAAGGTTAGGAGTTGATAAGCACATCAATTACCTCACAGGATGCAGTCAACAATATCCGGACTGTAGGATTCTCCACACAATTGTGGAAAACTTGCTTTTTATCAAAAAATAATTTGCAAGAAGTGTAGAGAAAGAGGGAAGAAAGAAAGGAGAGAAGAAATAAGAGCAAAAAGAGAAAAAAGAAACTTATAAGACATATATGGCAATTATTGATACTTACTTGGATTTCAAAAAGTAAACTAAAAATTTTAAGTTTTGATGAACCAATTGGGAAATTTGATAGACTTAACCAATTATTGTCATTTTACAGGTATAATTATGAAATTACGGTTAAATTTTAAAGAATCCTTTTCTTTAGTGATACAAACAGAAATGTTTACAGAAAAAAAGGTTATCTTGAATTTGCTTTAAAATAGTACAACCTACCATTAGCTGCCCAATTAACTACAAATATCTCAGACTCCTTCCTGTTTTTTGTATCTATTGACTCTGGAAGCAATGAAGAAAGGAACATAAGACCTTTCATAACCTTGGACAACTACTCCTGGGTTCCCTCCTGGATTCATTTGTTGCTTTCTTTTGAATTCTGTGATAATTAGCTTTAAAATCTTTTTAGTATAGTTAGAACAAAACTCAGTATTAGCAGAAGCATATCAAACTCTACATCAAGGTTCCATGAATAAAGCTTTTATGTATTGCTCAGAAAATTATTAGCAATATATAGATATTAAAATAAAACAAATATAGCAACTTTGCTATTGCAATATTTATAAAATTTGCTGAGTGGCTCATGGTTCCCCTCCCTCCAGATTTTTGTTGAATTATAATAAATTAATGTGATTCAATGATATAATCTAGACATCATTGCCTTTTCTGACCATTATGTCAGGCTCATGCTAACATAACCAACCTATGTTCCCAAAATAGAACAGCTAAGAGTCTGTGAAGGGGAAGTAGCAGATATCACTGTCAAATCTTGCAAAATAACCCATGAGAATTAGTGGAGCAAAACAAAATGGTGATGCAGAATTTTACTTTTGGTAACACCAGTTTGACATAGTTTTTGAATTGCTATTACTAATTTTTGGTTGTCCTGATTTGATTTAGTTGTCCATCCTTAAAGAACATAGTGAATTAGAGGACCATAAGATAATTAGCACCACAGGGGAAAAAAAGTCATCCAAGAATGGAAAAACAAGCACCACATGTTCTCACCATCAAATTGGTATTAACTGATCAACACTTAGGTGCACATGTAGTAATAACATTCATCTGGTGTTGGACAGATGGGAGGGAGAAGGAGGGGATGGGTATATACACACCCAATGGGTACAGTGTGCACCGTCTGGGGCATGGACACACTTGAAGCTCTGACTTGGGTGGGGCAAGGGCAATATATGTAACCTAAACATTTATACCACCATAATATGCTGAAATAAAAAAGAAAAAAAGTCAACATTAAAGAAATATTAAAAGTGCATTGAACACGTAAACAAAAAAAGGAGATGATCTTTTTCTAAAGCAAAATTAAAATTACTCGTTTTGTAGCGATTATAAAGAAAGACATTTGGGAAATCCATTGTGGTTCAAACTGAGGGTAATGTAACCATTTTTGTTTTTTTAGTTTGAGTTATGTTTAGTTGCGTTATTATGAACTTCTCTATGACAGAGACCAAAAATCCATAGACTGTGTTTGTATTTCTGAGTGCTTTATGTATCAGCTATTTTATTCAGACTAATGTTAAAATATAACAACAGGATAATGCTTGTTATTACTGGCTTCTGCATACCCTGGAGAAATCAGGAATGATTGTTCACCTCAGAGGATTTCCTTTGTAAATAACTCAAGAGAAAACAACCTATGGTTGATTGCTATGGTTGCTAATGTGAACATAGAGAACCTTCTATCCTTTTATCCAAGGATAAAAAATAAATTCATATTTTGCATGAATCATAAGTGTTCCCAATGTTAGATTTAAATTAATTTGAAGACTGATTATAACAGCAACAAGTAAGAGCCCTGATGTTGAGTGTTTACAAAAATCAGTTGCTAAAAATCACATGGCATATACACTGGGTGACATATCACTTACTGTCCAAACTGGGACACTTTTGAGAATGATATGGGACACTATTCATAATTATGCTGTGAATTAGGCAAACTCTGACATATGATCACCTTTATATACATAATTCTCCTAAATGCCTCTACCAAATATTGAGAGAAAAATATTATACCAAATTTTACCTATTGTAGTGTGTTTTTCTGAAAATAAAAGGCGCTATAAGTCAACATCTTATCCTACTTTATTTATCTGAAGAATATTTTTATACTGAGTGTTACACTTTCAGGAACAGCAAAGTTAGATTTTTTGATATATCTTACCTAATAAAATCCCATTAATAAGAATGATCATCAGAAGTAGGAATAGAGTGGTTAGATAGCTAAAAAATGAGGTTACCAGTCAAAAATAATGTTACTCCTTAAATTTATTTCTCTCTTCTTTAATTGCTTTTGCACCTACTGCCAGTGCTGTGCAATTTAACACTAAAGTTATCAAATTTGTCTTACTCATTTTATGGATGGGCAAGTCACTTAACTTGCTCAGAATCATATACTATAGCCTCGATTGGAAGGCTTGTCTCTGACATTTCCTTTTCACTGTGGGAAGCTGCTCCTTTCCTAGCACTCTATCATCGAATGCCAGAGTCTTTACTCACTGTTCTATATTTCTACCCTCTATAGAGTGGGACTTTCTGTACCTAGTCTATGCCTCACTGATATGCAGAGCTCAGCGCCTCTTCAAGGTATATAGAATGAGAAAACCATGTATTTTATCACAAATTCCATAGGGCAGGCAAATGAGAAGTTTAACATTGAACACTTCCAGCAAAGAAATTGAAATGCCTCTAACAGATATGTCTTGTAGTAGACATTTATGGAGCTCACCAGTATCAGGGTTTCTTCTCATTCTAGATACATAGAAAATCTTCTCAGTCCCCTTGAATTGGGTGGGATCCTGTGACTAGTTTCCATCAAGGAACTGTGACAGAAGTGAAATGTGGTACTTCTAGGTTGAAACATTTTATTGGATATATGAAACCCTCTATTCTTTCTTCCCAAGTTATAGCAATCATGAGAAGGCCTTAGCTATGAGGATAGAGTCAAGAGATGCAAGTGGGCTGAACTGCTGAGTGAGAGAGCTGCTCAGATCCATAGGACAATTTGTGGAAAAAGAAACCTTCATTATGTTAAGTAGCTAAGGCACTGAGCTATGAGGGCTATGTGATACCCAGCCTAACCTTGTTTACCCTGCCTAGAATGTGTTCCACTCTGGATCTCCCTTTCTGCCCCAATGCTACTCTAACTGAGCTATCACCAAGCTTGCATGCACAAAATCACCATTATACTTATGTAAACAATAGGGGCTTCCAGTTCACTGATAATAGCCTTGTTAGGATGGAATCCCTGTTTCTCTTTCTGTGTATACGTACACATACACGTGAGTAAGCAATATAGCATTCTATAATTATTCTATTAAACATTTATAATTCTGTGAATGTATTTTACTGAATCAGCTAGAGATAGCAAGTCTCTTGAGAATGAGGGTCTGCAGATAAGCTTCAAGCACTATGAATCCCCTGAAATGATAGCCTTTTGTTGTTGTTGTTGTCTCTGTATATGTACATCTGATCTTTAGTTTTTATCAGATTTTCAAAATGTTATCAGATTTTTAAAAATCTAAGAACCTCTGGTGTAGGAGCAACATAAGTTTGAAAAGAAGGGAGAGATCACAAGGGTTCAGATTCCAGCCCTGATACTTCCTGGTTGTGCTACAGATTTTTATCACTGTCCCAGATTTAGCAAGGTCAGAAGAACTGAATACTCACTCTAGCTAATTCGTAAGAATCTGAGGCATATTAACCAGAATACAATTAATTAATTTAAACAGAGCTACATCTATTAGATTACCTACCCTAATTTCAGGGCAGGCATTATTCTAGTTGCTTATTCTCTCCATTTAAGCAAATTACAGAAGTCATATTATTAGCTAAGACACCAGTCTTCATATAGATATTGCTGTCAGATGGACTACAGTTCAGCTGGCCTGGAAGATATCCTCTTGCTTGGTGCATGTTCAGGTAGGCAAAGCCAACAGCTGTTTCCCAGCCCCCTTCCCTTCTTCTTCTCCTTCTCTGCCCTTCCCTTTCTTCTCTAATTTTGAGATTGACCAATGCTTATTCTGGAAGATTTAGTGTACAATGTACAGCTGAGCTTTCAAAGGCCTGAATGCCATTCTATCATTTTAATGTAATCTTTGCTCAGATCTGATGAACTGATTCATAACTTATAATTTACTACTCAGAGGTTCATAATATTTTTGAGATATAGGGTAGTGCCTCACCATTGTGCCTCCTACTAACTACTTTGTTTCTAGGCACAGAAAATACTTAAAATAAAGAATCAATCATATATATGATACATACGTCATACATACACATATATACCTTGGATGATGGTAAAAACATGTTTTTAGAAAGTATTTTCTTCCTTCTTCACAATACAAAATTTTAAAATTTTAAAATTTTAAAATATTTACTCTATAAGAATTGGAGAAGTAAATTTGAGAAAATATTTATATTTTTTATTGCATTTAATAGTCTTTTTAAAACTTGGTACCCAAAGAAATAGCCATTTTTAGAGGATACAACTTCTGACAATAGTATTAGTGTTGTAGCAAGAAGGTGAATGGTATACACAGTACAGTTATCCAGACCAGTGCTTTTCAAGCTAATATGCCTTTGAATTCCCTGGGGATTTTGTTAACATGCAAATTCTCCTTTAGTGGTTCTGGGTTGGATCTGAGATTCTGTGTTTTTAGCAAGCTCCCAGGTAATGCCGATGCTGATGATTGATACTTTGAGTAGTAAGGATCTGTACACAAGAGAGACACCACTAGCCTGGAGTATGTATATTTTGGGCTGCTGCATTCTTCTGTGACACTTTGATAACTAACATCTCTCCCTACATACAGTAAGTCAGTATTCTCACTTTGGGATATATTATATATAACTGCATTATAACATCTATTTGGCATATATTTAACTCTAGAAATATAAGAAATGAGTAACTTTATTTGTTCCAGAATAAATGTCTAATATTTTCCAGTAGAGAGTTGAACTGAAGTAACACGCCAGTGGCCAGTGGTGTGCATCTTGCCAAGGTGTCAGGGTTTAGTGAACTGTGTCAATTATACTTCTAGAGCCATGGTGCACCTGGGCAAGGGGACATTTGCTCAGGCATTTATAAGGTTAGATGTTGTGAGATGAAGTAAGAGAAATGAGAAGGAGAAGCAGTTATGCCTGAGAAGGCTGCCAAATATCTTGGCACCAAGGAAATCTGCTTGGTTTCCATTGTGGAGCTTATCCAACTTGGCTTCCTCCCATTTTAATTTGGAATTCATTTTCTGTGGCATTGGCCTTTGACAGTACGTGACCTTGGACACACATGATTGATTGGATCTATTGCTAATTTGAAACAATTGTCATCTAATTCTTGGTAATGTACTGAAAGCTCATGCCTTTTTACATGAAATTGAGATTATATAAATGCCATGGACACCTCTAATATGAGCCAATATCAAGAAGCATTTAATTACTGGTATAATTTAATTTGAAAGATTCTGCCTTTTGCAGAACCTTGAGCAAGAACAACTTCCAAACCTCATATATCTTATCTATAAAATGGGCATAATAATAATAATTTCTAAAGTTGATGATGAAGGTAGCTGGTCAGGTTTAGAACTTCTTCCATCCTCCCTTTCTATATCCTTGTGAAACAGATTAAAGCAACTGAAGTATTAATTTTACTTCTCAAATTGTATTACTGGAATTCTAATCAACTGAATAAAATATTTTGCAATTGGTACAGTGTTAGCCTTTATCACTATTTATACCTGTTAAATCAGTATGTATTATTGAAAAGTAAAATATTTTTCTTTAATTTATCCTAAATTTCTAGATTATTAATTTTTTACAACTTGGTCATTTGCTATGATAATGGGAGAAAGTCAAGATTATTGAAACCTTTTCCTGATCAATTGGTGTTAATGACTGTATTGTGGGCTTTTTCTGAAGATAGCTTAAGGCTCAGAACAAAAGGCTTTGGACTATAAAATAATTCAAAAATTCACTAAAATATAGCAACTATACCAAAAGAGGTAACAGGAGAGGAGAGGAGAGGAGAGGAGAGAGAGAGAGAGAGAGAGAGAACCAAAATTTGGGTATGAGCAAAGCTCAAGAGGACATTACTATCTCTTTCTTTCTCCTTTACTCATGGAATGTTGGTAATGGCAACAGCTAATTTTTTCTCTACACAAGTATGGTGCAGGTCTGTTCCACCACTAGATCTGGAATGATTGACTTTTTCTTATCTGAATGCAGCTTAGCCCCAAATCAGAAGTTAGTGTGGATGTTTCTGGGACATAGAGTAGGGAAACAGTGGCAAAGTTTCTGTGGTCAGTGTGCATGTCCATGGATTGAAGTGGTGTGGACCCACGAGATCCTGCACGTGGGGAATGCCCAAGGCGGCTATGGCGCGAGGCATCTTGCTGATATCCCAAGAGAGCTGTGCATAGGAACAGTGAAAAGAACTCAGCAACAAGAGTCTATGGGGTGGACTGCCCACTGGGGAGTGATGGGGAACAAGAGACTCACAGTATCAAATGCATCAGGAGAAGCTCCAGCAGAGCCCCTCAAAAACCAGAAAATGAGTAAACTCATAAAAGGACCAGCATTTGGGCATTGCTCACTCTATAGCATACAAAGTCAGTTGTGGTGATCAAAAGAGGAGAGCTGAAAACCCCTGCTATTGACAGAGTTGTGCCGTACATAAAGTAAATCCTTCCTTATCACCTCCACCTTATCACCAACATAGGTGTGGAGACAGAGAAAAGTAGGATTTAATATGATTAATTACACAGAAGAGTATTTAGATTTCAATAACCCATTAGGTCTTGAAGTCACTGAAACAGACTGAATATATGAAAATACTCTGAAAACCCACTAGTTGGCAAAGTTAGTTTTTCTTACTACCCTTCCTCACTATACCTAGTGGTGATGATGGGGGTTCAGCAAACTATTATTAGTAATTTCAAATAGACTTGAGATTCCTCAGTCAAACTTGTGATACTTTTTACAGATTCAATTTCTTTATATTCAGTTTTTGGCATAGCTTTAATAGCCAATTTATCAAATACTGCTTTATATAGTAGCTGTTTTCTGAAAGAGCTATGCATGAAAATATCTTTGGATTAAAAAGTAATGCTGAATAAAGTATTTTATAACATCAAGAACTGTTTAGAAATTTATTATTCAACTCCTTATTGGGCAACTAGGTCTTCTGTAGTCCACAACACCTCCTTCCCCAGTAGGCAGTATATAGATAGCACAATGGTTAAGAATATGATTTCAGATGCTGTCCACATTTTAGTGTGCATAAGAATCATGTGGAAACATTATTAAAATGAAGCTTCTAACTCATTATCTCTGGATTTGTAACAAGCTCACAGGTGAAGTTGATGGTCCAAGAAGCATACTTTGAGGATCACTGTTCTAGAGAAGTAATAATAATAATGATAATAATAACTACCATCACTTCCAGAACACTTGCAGCTCCCAACACTGCTCTATGTGCTTTAAGCATATTGTCTTACTTAATGTTCCAACAACCTGATGAGGTAGGTAATATTATATTTGTGCTATTTTGTAGATGAGGAAACTGAAGCACAGGGAAGTTAAGTAATATGCCCAAAGACATGTAATTGATGAGCGCACACTTCACCACTACACCCTAGTGACCTAAAATAAAAACTGGCCATCAGTCCAAGGGTATTTATCATGTTAAACTATTCTTAAATGTCATAGTTATTTAACCATTTCTTTTTATTTAGAGAGCCTGTGTAGGCAAGTGGAGGAGACGCAGTGTTGAATCACACTGTCTGACATGCTAGCCACTACCCACAGGAGGCTACTCAGTATGTGATTAGTCTGAAGGAGGTGTAAGTATAAAATACACACTGAATATAGAAAAAAGAATGATAAAAAAGACTATAAAATACTTCATTTATAATATTTTATAATGATTACATGTTGAAATAAATGAAAAGATATTTTGGAGAGATTGGACTAAATAAAATATATTTGAAAAAATATTTTTACCTGTTTCTTTTTACTTTTTTCTTAAGCTAGTAAGAAATGTATAATTCTATTTGTGACTTATATGATATTTCTATTGGACAGCACTTATGTAGAGCTTCCTGTACAAAAAGTTGAGCACGGCTTTTCTCCACAATGCACTAAATGGAATGACTGTCCCATTTTCATCTAAAGCTCACCGAATGTGGTTGGGCATGGGTGGGGCCTGTGGATAACCAGATGTCTAACAGAGTGGCTAACCACGTCTGCCTTTCCTTGGCCTGAACATTCATCCTTGTGACCACACCAACAGAGAGTTCTTGAATTATTATTGAATAAATGACTATGAGTTATCATGTCTGATTTCAATATGATAGAGTCTTGATTCAGACCACAGAATGAAACTGTGCATTTTTCCAAGGCATTAGTTTCTATCTACAAATTGAGGGAGGGGACCAGTTTACTATTAAGACTCCTTTAAGATTCAAAATTGAATAATTGTTTGCTAATTGATAAATGCAGGAAGATTAAAAAACTAGAACAATTGATGTGCTTTAAATCCCATGAAGGCAGGGTAAGGGGAAAGCCATGCAGCTCCCAAATAGATGAATAAATATAACAAGACAAACTTTTTATATTGACTGAATTTATGAGCTATAAATCTTTTGTAACCAGATATTTAGCTTTTTTGGTTTCCACTACTGAGAGCATTTGGAGAGCCTGAGAAGTACACCATGTCTTCCTTTTTATTGCTAAAGTTATCAACTACATGAGGACATAATAAAAGGACTTGTTGCTATACCTTTAAATAAGTCACCAAAAAAATCAATCAAATGGGTCAGAAAATCAATGGTTCTGAGTTAGCTGTATTTTTCTTGTGACTTCTGAACCACATGCAGAGGTAGAGAATAGGTGAACTGAGGCTTATTCTTCCATTTGAAGTTCAAAGTTACTCCTATTTATTTAAAAATTCCCATCTCAGAACTGGAAATCTTTGTTTTTCAAGAGTAAGATCATGTTGATGTGAGATTTTTAAAAATGTGTTTAATATAATGTAAAATAATAGAGCTATAAGTAATAATTCTGGATATAATGAGTGAGATAAATGTTATCCAAGCCTTAGAGAAAAATAGTTTTGGTCAATGTAATTTACTGACTTAAAGCTTTTTATTGACTTGACTAAATATGTAAACACATTTTAACCTCTTTGGAATTTAGGAGAATATTATTTTGATCCTATAAATTTTTCTTTTGGTTTTGAAAATTATTTATCATAATATAATCTGAAATTTTTAGAGTAATTTGATCAGTTACTAGTACATGTCCTCTGGCAGAAGCATAGAAGAGAAAATAAAATCTCAGAAAAGTAAGTGTCCTGTCAGCCACGTTCCTTAGATTCCCATAGGATTTAGTTTTATGTTAATTTGCACATATTTGTAATTTCTAAACCTTATCTTAATAATGGCAGGTCACTTTAATATCAGCTCATTAAGTAGAGAATGAGAAAATCAAAGGCAAATATGTTTTTGGCTAGCTTTTAAAACCTTGAACTTATTTTAAATATCAACCTGACACTTTGTACTTTAGGGTTTGGCCTCAAACACAGATTAAACCAGATGGCAGAGGGAGAGGCAAGATGGCGGACGAGAAAAACCGCCAGCCAGAGTGTCTCTGCAAGAAAGATAGATTTTAGATGAAAGTGAAAAAAACAAAAGGCAGACAAACATAGATCAGATGAGGGCCGGAAGGAAGGGTGCCTGAAACTACAGGAGACTCCACAGGAAAAAGTTGCGGAGCAGAACTGGAAGGAGAAAGGCATTGCCAGGGTCTAAACCCTGACAGGCTTGGAGACCAGCAACAAGGGTAGATGGAGCGGTCAAATTTCCCCTTCTTTGCATCTCAGACTGCTGGTGGGCTCCTGAGCTGCTGGAGAGACCTGGGCGGTAGCCATCCTTGGGCTGGTGTTAGCAGAGTCTTCAGAATTTTTTATGTGTAAGATCATGGCATCTGAAAAGAGGGAAAATTTGATGTTCTCTTTTCCAGTTTGGATGCTCTTTATTTCATCATCTTCCCTAATTGTCCTGGCTAGGACTTCTAGTACAATGTTTCATAGAAGTAATGAAAGTGGGCACCCTGTTTAGTTCCAGATCACAGACAGAAAGCTTTCAACTTTTCCCCAGTTAGCTGTGGGTGTGCCATATAGGGCCTTTATTATGTTCAAGTACATTCCTTTTATACCGAATTTATTGAGGATTTTTATCATGAAGCAGTGTTGAATTTTATCAAATGCCTTTTCTGTGTCTATTACAATGATCATATGCTTTTTGTTTTTGATTCTGTTAATGTGATGTATCAAACTTGTTGATTTGCATATATTGAACCATCTTTGCATCCGTGGGATGAATCCTACTTGGTCATGGTGAATGATCTTATCTGTTGATGAATTTGGTTTGCTAGCATTTTGTTGAGGATATTTGTATTTGTGTTCATCACAGATATTGGCCTGTGTTTTTCTTTCGGTGTGTCCTTGTCTGGTTTTGATTTTACAGTAAACAGAGAGTAGAATAGTGGTTAGCAGAGGCTGGGGAGGAAGGAAGGATGGGGAGAGGTTGGTCAATAGTACAAAGCCACAATTACATGGGAGAAATATGCTCTGGTGTTCTATTGCACACTTCTATAAATAATAGAAATGTATTTATATTTCAAAATAGCTAGAAGAGAGGATTTTGAATGCTCTCACCACAAAGAAATAAATGTTTAATGTGATGGATATGCTAATTCAAAACATCACACTGTAGCCTCTAAATGTATAAAATTATATGTGTTAATTAAAAACAAAATGAAACTTTAAAAAACATGTAGAAGTCTAATAACCAGAACCTACAAAGAAATCAAGAAAAAAATCAAACAACCCCATTACAAAGTGGGCAGAAGAAATAAACAGAAGCTTTTCAAAAGAAGGTAGACAACCAATGACCAATAAACATATGAAAAAATGCTCAATGTCACTAATCATCAGAGAAATGCATAGCAAAGCCACAGTGAGATATCATCTAATCCCATTGAGAATGGCTTTTAGCAAAAAGTTCCAAAACCATAGATGCTGGTGAGGATGTGGAGAGAAAGGAACATTTAGATGGTTGGCAGGATGGAAACTCGTGCAACCTCTATGGAAACAGTAAGGAGATTTCTCAAAGGACTAAAAGTAGACCATTTGATATAGCAATCTCACCACTGGGTATGTATCCAAAGAAAAAAATTCATTTTATCAAAAAGCTATTTGCACTAGATTGTTTATTGCAGCACAATTCACAATCGCAAAGATGTGGAATCAACCCAAGTGCCCATCAATCCATGAGTGGATTAATACATGTTGTATGTGTACACCGTGGAGTACTACTCAGCCATAAAAAATGAATTTATAAATTTTGCAACAATATGGACAGAACTGGGGGCCATCGTCCTAAGTGAAGTATCACAAGAACGGAAAAACCAGCACCACAGGTACTCACTATTAAAATAGAACTAACTGATCAGCACTCATGTGCACATATGAAAGTGAAACTCAATGGAAATCATGTAGTGGATGTGGGGTGGGTGAAATCATAACCAACAGGTACAATATACACTATCTGGGTGATAGGCACACTTATAACTTTGACTCAAGCAATACAAAGGCAATCCATGTAACCAAAACATTTGTACCCCCATAATATTCTGAAATTTAAAAAAACTAAAAAAAAAAAACCCATCTGTAATAGGAGTTGAGGAGTTTCATTTAAACAAAATGGATGTATTAAGATTAATATTATACATTATTAATGTTCAGTGATAAAGTTGTTAGTGGTTCACAATAAAATAGGAAGGTTTTTATGTATTTAAAAAATCACAAAAAGTTGATTTTTTAAAAAAGAAATGTAAATGGTAATAAACATAGAAAAAGATACTAAAAAAAAGTATAGATAGGAGAAGTTCATTTCTACAGTATTTTTTCTTTTTGCTTGTTTCTCTTGTAAGTAGCAGCAAACTTTCATCTTAAAAGGGATTCACTACTAAGTGGAAAAGATCTAATCTGAGAATAATGCAGAGCTTTTTAAGAAAGAATAATCATAGCACCAAAGTTACCACAGTAATAATTTATTCAGAAAGAAGCATTTGTATTTGAAGATGATCACAAATGGAACTGAAAATACTGAGAGAAAAGAACAACGCATACTTTGAGGATGAATTGCCATTTCCTTTTGTAAGGACTTGGTCATGCCATAAGTGTTATTTCTTTAAAAGGGCAAGTTAAATTTCTTTATGTGTGGTGGTCTGCCCTCTCCTGGGCCAGAGTCATAAATTCTGTTTGACGTGTGTGTGTGTGTGTGTGTGTGTGTGTGTGTATATATATATATATATATAAAATTCAGCTCTAAAAGAATAAAGTATCTTATAAGTTAACCTGATATTAAAATCTTAATATGTATTCATGAGTGTGATAATTTTTCACAGATTGTAGTCCTTTTTTAAATATTTGAGGAATTCTTGGGTGTGGTTGTTCTATTAATTTCCTACTTATGCCCATTTACTCCTTATCTCTATTGCAAAATAAACACAGCTTGGCACTTGACTTTTTCTCTGACCTCTCTTTTAAATGCACTTTAGATGTAAGTCACAGGCAATGAACAGAATTCCCTTTTTTGTTCACATATTTTTCCATGAAAATTTTCTTTATTATATATGTGATATATATTTTTTAAAGAAGAAAATTAGAAAATAGAAATAAAAAACCATTAACAATTTCTTGTAATCCTACCACAATGGTATAATCACTATTAATATTTGGGAGACTCATCCTTCAAATAGTAGTATACTCACCTTAAAAGGGTATTTATCTTGATAAAGTAGGGTACAGAATATATACTTTTGGAATCTTTTTTTTTTTTTTACTCGCCCCTCTTCAGATTGCATAAATCTTTTGCCTTTTACTTTTGGAATCTTTTTAAAAAACTGAATACATGAGGAAAATATTTGTGTTTGGTATTTAAAATATTTTATATTCGGTGCTCAAATGGTGGTGATGTTCACTAGGGATTCGGGGGGTGGAGGGTAGACCCACATCTGAGGGAGGGGGTGAGCACTGTGGAGGGGAGGGGAATGTTTGAAATGTAGTTGGGGAAGGGAATTAGGGGTCTCAAAAAGGGGAAGGAAATCCCCTAAAATTGAGTTATGTGAATAGCTGTACAACTTGGTAAATGTACTAATAATCATTGAATTGTACACTTAAAAAAAAATTCAAGTAAGCCTTTTTGTAGAAATTGGCATACTTATTCTAAAATTTATGCAAAAATACAAAATACCTAGTATACCTAAAACAACTTTTTTTAATTTTTAATTTTAAAAGGAATTTTCAAAATTTTTAAATAAATTTTGAAAAAGAAAAAAAAATATTTTATATTGCTATTTATTAATAGCATTGTAGTGCCATGTGTCCCTTTTGCTCAATGGGATAGTAAGCTCTTTTGGGATGGTGGCTGAGCTAAATTAATTTTGAATTTTTATTGTTTTATTAAGCACAGAATTATGCTCAATATATTGGAACAAGCTCATATATATTTTTATAATAAACTATCTTTGGAAAGTATGTGCCAAAGGGGAAAAATAAAACAACTGGAATCTATCTTCTCAATGTTAGTAAGAGCCAACCAAGCAAAACAGGAGTGAGAAGAAGATATCAGGATTTCAGCCGTAATCATGATTAGGGAAGGTGAGGTTGTGCACACAAAATCTTACAGACATGACAAAATAGTATTTGAGATTAAATAGGTGACTTCCAATAAATTTTATTATTGTGGCTTATTTATATTTTTCTGATGATTTCTACTTTACTTTTTACAGTTGTGAGGTATGTAGAAAATATCTTCCAGAATGTCTCTCAGCCAATGAGCCCTCTCTCTGGTATGAGCTAAGAGAGATCTACTTATTGGTAAAAAAGTTAGGCCCCCACATCTATTACTTCAATATATTTAAACTTTATGTCTTCCGAGTAACAGTAAGGAATAGGTTGAAAGCTTGGCAAAGCAACTCTACATAGTCGCTTAGAGATCCAGGATGTAGAGGTTCTGCCAACTTTAAAATATGGCTTCCAAGGTCACCCTTTGTGTTTCCTCGATTCTGTTCAGCTGTAAAAGAGAAGAACATACATGAGTTTTATAGGGTGTGGGCCTGGAATTGGCAGACATCATTTTTATTTACATTCTATGATGGAAATGTAATCATTTTGCTATACCTAACTATAAAATAGCTGGGACATTCAGTCCAACTTTATTCCCAGGAGAAAATGCAGATTTTGGTGACCTGCTTGCAGCCTTTGCTATTACCTCTTTTAAGAGAATTTCCCTTGGCTTTCCAGGGATGAGATGCCCCTCGCTATTGTATTAGTAATGTACGATCCTCTTCCCCACCTTCATTGATTTGTTAGTGGTAAATACCTGACATGTAACATGCTAGGCAAATCAGATTCATATTCTCTGTCCAGGGAATTAGGAAGTAAGACTCATAGATAATTTCTGTGCGTGGCTAAAACTATAGCCATTATACTCATGAGGTTCCAGGACAGTGAGCGAGGGAGTGAGATGAGAATGAAGCAAAAGAATGCAAAAAGGACATGCGGCAGAGACTGGACTTCGGTTGACTTTCCCATTGCTGATTCTAGTCTCTTTGAAAGGTCTGACCAGTCAGTCAGACTGATTCATGAGATGAACTTATATTCTTGTAATTAAAACTCATTTTTAATTAAGTCGACTCAAGTTGATTTTTGTTACTTTAAAGCATATTTTTAACTAACACAGAGTATGTCGGTGAAAGTTTCTACTTATTGCAAAAGAGTTAGACATTATTAATCCCCTTCCTCCATGAATTAAGTGTCTGTCTTTCAAAAAATTATACGTTACTAAATTTTTCCCCATCTGAAAAATGTGAACAATAATTTACATTTTCATTGTTCTTGCAATTTTTTTAACAATAAAACAAACAGAGTACAGTGCCAGAATTATGGTATTTACTCAGTAAATGATATTTCTGATGATGATAATGAGGATGATGTTGATGTTGTTTATAGATGTTAAACGGTACTTCTGTATATTTTTTCAATTGAACCAGTAGCCCATAGCTGTCCATAGGTTGTGTTTTCTCCAATTTTCACATGAGACGAAAACCAAGTGAAGTGTGATGTTTCTAATGAAGGAATCTGAACCATTATGCCAACTTCTGTAAACAGTCTATAGATAAAGGCCAGGTAAAGACAAGAAAAGATTTTAGAAAAATTCATCCTAAATCAAATGGTGCCTATTCTATAAGCAGAAAGTATTCTTGTCATTTTCCCATATTTTTTTGGTCAACACTGTTTTAAATTCACTCTCCAGAATAAGATTATGTCCATAAATCAACATTATTATAATGTATCTTTTTTAAAAGAGCTAAAAATCAAGAGACTAAAATATTTGAATATATGTCTTTCACTCCCAGGAAAGGTAAAAATGGCAAGTACAATTTAAATTGTCTTAACCTAACTTTGCCTGATCAACTCACTGAATTAACTATCACTTTCCATGGCAGATGTCCAGCTCTAGTCAATCAGGAGAAGTACTCAGATGTCCCAGGCTGTGGGTGGGACCCTGGAGCTCCCAGTTCACTCCTTCTTGTGCTCCACCATAGCCTAGGCAGGAGCAGGAGCAAGGCTAGGTCAGGTAAGCCTGTGTTCAGGCTCCACAAAGGGGGACACAAGAGCTGTCTCAGCAGGAGTTAAGGGTCAGCTCCCAGGTCAGTGGGGAAAGCCCCCAGGGAGGGGCTGAAGCAGCCTACCAAACCAAAAAGTTCAGCTTGTTGGGGAGAGGCAGTCTGGAACCCACAGTCTGGCAGATGGGAGTGGGTTTTACTCTTCTCCTTCTTCCCTTGCCCTGCAGATCTCCTTCTTGTGTCTGGCCGCAAGCAGCAGCTTAAAGTAGCTGAGTTCACCAGCAATAGCACCGCAGGCTGGGAGCTTCCCTGCCAAAGATCCCACCCTAAACCAAAAGTACACATTTTCTGTGGGGGCAGAGGTGCTCCACAGTGCACTGCAACTCAGATCCATGCTGCACTCTCCTATCAGTTCTGTCCACATGGGCTCCCTTGCCTCCTAAGGTTAGTTCACAAATCTCTTCTCTGTGCCCCCAAGCAACACAATTGAGTCCTGGGGGTATGGGATCTGGCCTGTGGGCCTGTCCTCTGATTCACCAAGTTCAATCCCAGACCATACCAGGGAGAAGCGTGCTGGTCCTGAGTTGTCCATGGAGTGCTCAAGCAGGTTTGATGTCATGTCCCTCAGCTTTGGGGTATGCTCTGCTCTGCAGCCAGGTAGGTAGCACCAGGGAGGATCAGTGGGCAGGGAGCTCATAGTGCAAGCACCCCCTGGTCCACTTCAGTTCTTTAAGAGGAAAGACATGAGCCCCATTCTCTGTGGAAACCTGGGTGTGGTGGACATGCCAACAGAGGGGAAGCAATCCCTCGTGAGAGCTCTGGCTCAATTTTCCCTTGGGGTTCCTGTGCTGACTCACATGGGAACAGTTACCGCTGCCCTGGTAGCTATGGGCAGGGGAGGGAAGGAGGAGGAGAAGAGTCTGAATGGAGGAGAGCTGGCACTCTGGTTCCCTTTGTCCCAGGGGCTCCCCTGAATTGCTGCACTACTCTCCTCTCCCCTGAAGGCAGCCCGCACTGATTGTCCAAGTTCTAAGATCACACAGTGCCCCTGAGACCCACGGGCTTCCTGTGGCCACTGCAGTCTAGGAAGGAGTTGGAAAATGTTTGTGTGGGGACTAATGACAAGAAAACTGAAGGGATGAAGCTCCCTGGGGAGGACAAAGGCACACAATGGGTAGAAAAGCAGTATGGCGCCTGCTGCCTCTGCTTGGGTCTGTGGTGAGGCAGAGTGACCCTGAGAGGCCTGGGCAGACCAGTACTCTGTTCTCATGAAGATCCCAGCTCACTGGTGGCAGCAGCTTTTGGGCTGGTGATGGTAGAGAATTTCTCCAACAGTTTGGTAGCCTGCAATCTGCCAGAGCTGAGAAGGGAGGAGAAACAAACACTCCCACTTACCCTTTCCATGGGGTTCCAAATTCCTCAGGGCTTGATCTCTGCTGAAATCTTGCTCCTTCTTGTTCTGCTCTACAACTTCTTCTATGGAATGTGTGGTAGATTCCGGCACCCTAGAATTACACCTGGGCTATCCTTTTTCCCCCCACCTAACACTTTTCTTCTTTCTGAGACAATCTGGTGACTGATGCCTCTAGTCAGCCATCTTGCCTCTGGCCACACCCTACTACTACTTTAAAACAAATTCTTTGCTTGAGGTATTTTGGTTCTTACTGGGGTCGTGTAAATTTGGGTTACACACCTGAGTGAGAGCTAACTTTTGGTTCCATTTTCTAAGAGGAGATATTTGGTCTATAAAGTCAATATAGAAATATTGCCTATGTTTTCAGGGTCTCCCACTCCTTACCCAACCTAGTAACAATTTTATTAAGGTTGTGGCCCTTTCTTATGAAAGAGTCTATGACTTAACTCTCCAAAATGCATGGGTCTGGCTTTTTCTCCTGTCTTATGTGGCTTTTAACACTGATGTTCTAGTTCATGATAAATGGCAAGTTCTTTAGGCAACCACTAATTTTAGCACTTGTTTACTTCTGAATTTGTGCTTTAGCTTCATTTTTGGCTTCTAAAGAGTTCCTTTACTTTATTGAAAACTTAATTCTGTACCTGAAAATTTTAAATATTAATTCATCATGTAGTTGCTTTATAGTGGAAAGATTTTCCTGGAAATCTGGTGTACCACTTTGAGAGAAATGAATATCACTTTTCATATGGACACATGGTATTCAATGGTATATATCTGTATCTATGTAGCCATAGATGTATGTAGCCGTACTTTTTCTTTTCATGTTTATATATAATGCCATAAAAGTAATTTTACAAAAGTATATACTTTAAAAAGTAGTGGAATTACAGGGGCAAGGGGTTATATATATTTGTCACCATGACAGATATTGCCAAATTACTCTCTTTAGAGGTAATTTGTAGGTAATCTTTAGAGGTTGTGCTAATATTATGCTCCCACTAGCAATGTATAAAATTACCTGTTTCTGCTCATCCTGATATGAATATTTGTTATTAACTTTCGATTTTTGTCAATCTTACAGGGATAGAAAATGGGATGTCAGTTTTGGATTATTTACAAGTCTTATACCCTAAGTGGATGTGAAGTTTTTAAATATATTTAAAGACCATTTTTACTAAAAAAAAATTTACGTCATATTTGTGTCTGTACTCTATGCTCATTTTCTGTTGGGTTACTGGTCATTTTAATATTGAGTTGTATCTTAACTCATTGCTTGTGATGTGAGTTGCCAACATTATTCTGCTGTTTGGGGTATTTTGATTTTGCTTATTTTTTTTTGTCATGGAGAATGATTTTAATAAAATGAAAATTTTGCCTCCGGGGCTACATAGCAGTATTGGAACAGCATCCTAAGTTGGGTACTATAAATTGACACTTCCATCATTATTTTCTTTCTTTAAATAAAATTCACTGTTACTTTTGCTCCCTCCTTAAAATTTATAAGCACACAGATTCAAGATATCTTTGGTTATTTCTGTTATTTCCTATGCATCTGTTTTCACTGACTACTACGTGCGATTTTAAAGTCCCAAATAAGAAGTACCCTTATGCAACTCCTCCATTTTTCTGATATTTAAACACATTACAGCATTCCTGGAGAAACTGATAGTTCTTTCAATGGCATAATTTAAATAAATTAAAAGGAAAGAATGAACACAATTTCCTCGAGAGTCTAAGTATTGTCAATAAATACTTTCTAAGCTAAAAAAATCTGGTTCCAAAAGCATCGAGCAACAAAACAGTAATTCCCTTCTCATTTAACATGATTGGGATAGACAACTAGACAGTTAATCAAAAAACTTAAAGAGAAATATTTTAAAAGATACACCATTTAAACTTGTAAACCTAAATTATATGTGAATGCACACTGAGCAACATTTTGACCTGTTGCCAAGAACTTTCATTTGATCGTAGCTTGGTATATTAGAATTCAGTCATCTTATTGCAGATACCATATGCCAATAAGACAGCATCATTATTTCCCTGTTTTGTCTATTTTAAAATAAATGTGTATATGTGTGCATGTGTGTGTGTTAAGCACTCTGGTACCAAACTCTTCTAGAGTTTTCAACTTCATTTCCATCATTTATTGCTCCCTATCCAACAGGATTATTTTATGCATGTATTAGAAAGTAACCCGTAGCTTTGAGCACTCAGGACATATGGACATTTACAAACTTGTGATATAGTAGGAAGGAAGAATGATGGTAAATTTGGTGACTTGGTTAACTGGAACTAAGTTAAGTACACTTTAATTGCATCTGCTATGGAGAGTGATGGTTAATTCAGTGAGTTGATCAGGTAGAGTTAAGACAGTTTAAATTGTACTTGACATTTTTACCTTTCCTAGGAATGACAGACATATATTAAAATCTTTTAGTGTCTTGATTTTTAGCTTTTTTTAAAAAAGATGAATTGTAATAATGTTTAGCTATGTACATAACCGTATTCTGGACAATGAATTTAAAACAATGGCCAAAAAATATGGAAAAATGACAAAAATACCTTCTCCTTATAGAATTGGCACTATTTGATTTAGGATGAGTTTTTCCAAAATCTTCTCTTGTCTTTAGCTGACCTTTAGTTATAGACGATTTACAGAAGTTTGGCATAATGGTTCATGTTCCTTAATTAGATTAATGAGATAATTTAAAGATGTTACTTTAAAAAGTATTAATATGCAAAAACATCAATTGTCTTTCTGAACATCAGCAAATAGTTAATTTTTAAAGGATAGAGCTTAAAATAAAGAACCCAGAGAATAAATATAACAAAAATATGAAAAATTTTATGGACAAATTCGTCAAAGATTTTAAAAATTGCTAAACAAAGTACACCTAAATGAATTAGTAAATATGTCATGTTTATGCATGAATGGCTTCATGTTGTAAAAGTTCTAATTGATTTATGGAGGTGAAAAAGACCAAGAGTACTCACAACACACTATAAGAAGAATAAAGTGGGAGAATTTACATTAATATGTGGCAGGGTGTTTCTTTTTATTAAACAATAAAATTTAAAACAGGCAAGTGATAGACCACTGGAATAGAAAAAAAGCTCCCGGCTGGGCGCAGTGGCTCACGCCTGTAATCCTAGCACTCTGGGAGGCCGAGGCAGGTGGATCGCTCAAGGTCAGGAGTTCGAAACCAGCCTGAGCAACAGCAAGACCCCGTCTCTACTAAAAATAGAAAGAAACTAATTGGCCGACTAAAAATATATGGAAAAAACTAGCCAGGCATGGTGGCACATGCCTGTAGTCCCAGCTACTTGGGAGGCTGAGGCAGAAGGATTGCTTGAGCCCAGGAGTTTGAGGTTGCTGTGAGCTAGGCTGATGCCACGGCACTCTGGCCCAAGCAACAGAGTAAGACTCTGTGTCAAAAAAAAAGAAAAAAAGCTCCCAACAGACCCACAAAATTATGAACACTGGGTGTATGACAAAAATACATGTCAAATCATATGTTAAATCTTGGAGATAGGATGAACTATTTATTAAAAATACAATTAGTGTTCAAATGGAAAAGAATGAAATTTAATTCCTACCATAAACTTTAAAAATTTAGTTCTAGATAGATGGTGACTAATATGGTAGTATAGGAAAATTCCTTTAAAATCTCAAGATGAGGAATTTTTAGAAATGAAACACAAACAATTAAATATAAAGAAAAAGATTGACAAATTCTATTACATTAAAATAAAACCATCTATTTATCAAAAGAGATCATAATTAAAATAAAAAGATAAGCTACTGAGTGGGAGAAGATATTTATAACACATATACTGGTAAAGTATTCATGTCTGGACCATATAAACAATTTCTAAATTACATAAGAAAAATATAACTTAAAAGGACATTTCACAAAATAGAAGATACAAACGGCAAATAAAAATATGAAGTGGTGATTACAAGAGACATGAAAATGGAACTTATAGTGATATATCATTAGATACATACTTGATTAGTAAAAAAAAGAATAACAGATTGACCAAGAAGTGGTAAGGATTTGGAGAAAGAGGAACTGTCACAGACTACTGGTGTACATGTAATTTTGATACAACCAGTTTGGAAAACAATTTGTCATTATCTAAATGAGCTGAACACAAGCATACCCAATCATCCAGCAATTCTGCTTCTAATATATGCCTAAGGTAATCTCTTTTGTCTGTGCTCCAAAAAATGCATATAAGAATGTCTATATAGGATTGAAATAACTAAGGCTAGAAATAACCAAAATGTCTTAAAATTGGAATGGAAAAATTAAATGTGCTTTCTATCTACTCTGAAATATTAAATAGCATTGAATAGGAATGAACTGAAATTACATGTGAGGATGTGTATGTGTCTTATAAACACGTGAAATGACAAACAAGACACAAAGGATTCATAGGGTATGAATCTATTTTTATACCATGATTCATACATACATACAAGTAAGTTCTATTGATTAGGAATTATATATGAGTGATAAAATGACAAACAATAGTGAGAAAACTATGAATGTAAAAGTCAGGACAATGGTTACTTCTGGGAGGATGAATGAGGAGAGATTGTGAGTGGACATGGGGACTTTTGGAATGCTGGAAATGTTTTCAGTTTTACCTGAGTTGTAGTTTAACAAGAGTCTGCTTTACAATTATTCTTTAAATTATGCATATATGTTTTAGGCTCTCTTCTGTGGGTATATCTCATGAATAATCACTTCCAATAAAAGAAAAAAATCAATAGCCAACAAACCTATAAAAATATTCCTAACTTATTATGTAATAATGGAAAAGAAAATTAAATGAGATGCAATTTTATACTTAATAGATTGGCCAAAACTGAAAAGTGTGAGAATGTAGAAAGTGGTAGTGGCAGTGTAAATCTGTGTAAGCACTTTGGAAAACAATTTGGTATCATCTGGCAAAGAAGATGGTGCTCATACCCTATGATGCAACAATTCCACTATTAGATACATGTCGTAGAGAAACTCTAGCACATATGCAGGAGGCATATACAAAATATTTAATAGCACTGTTATCTACAACAGCAAAAAATTGGAAACAATTCAAATGTCCTAAAAATGGGACATGGATATTTTTAATGGTGAAAATTTATGAACTATCATTATGTACATTAACATGAATGAATCACATACATGATGTGACAAGTATGTAAAAATACACATAGTATGATTTCTTTTTTATTATTGCTAAAACACATATAATAGGAAAATATGTAATCTTATAGATATAGATATGTGGTAAAAGATTAAAGAAAAGCAAAGATTGTTAAATATAAAACAAATATTTTTAAACTCTGGGTGGTGAATAAAAATACATACGAAGAGTGATGCACAACGGACTTCAGATTTATTGGTAATATTCTGCTTCAGTCCATGAACTGCATAGGAGGTCATTTTATTATAATTCTATGTGTATTTCATATGCTATATTATGTTATGTGAATGCATAATATACTCTTATTGGAAGTAATTATTCATGAGCTATACCCACAGAAGACAGCTTAAAACATATATGCACTATGTATCTTTATATACATATATATTAAGTAGGTTTGACTTATATATGCATGATGCAGTCTTTAGTTTAAAAAAGGGTTAATGGGAAAGGGAAAAATGAAGAAAGAGATGATATTTATATATTGGAATGGAATAATCCTTAAGATATTAATAAATTAGTGGAAAAAAGGAAGGTACAGAAAATGTGTATGGGATGCTATGATTAGTATAAATAAAAAAGTAAAATGAAAATAAATGCACAATTTGCTTCTTTGTATTGAACATTTTTGGAAAGTTATGCAGGAAACTGATGACTTGGTTGCCATGCAGAACTGAGTGTTTGAATGACACTTTTATCAGAGGAAGAATTTTCACTGAATGCCCTCCTGTAACTTTAGAATTTTATACCAAGCAAATATATTACAATTATTATAATAGTTACAATTAAATTTTTAAAATAAATTATAGCAATCTTACCAAAATTTTCTGATTAAACTGTGTCCTATGATATGTCTAAATGGGTGGGAAATAAGGAGAACCTGACTTGTACTCTACTAACAAAGGACTAAAGCCTTCTATTTTTGGCCTTCTCACCTGGAGGTCACAGTATAAGGAATGGGTAAATCCTCATGTTGCTACAAACGAAGGGGAATAATGAAAGGAACACTGTGATTATTATTTTTTCAAATTATAAATGATAAGCATGGAATAGTAGAATGGGACAGAATTCAGTTATCATAAGCCAGAAAATCACACCGAATATCAAAATTTCACAGTCATTCTCATTAACAACATTTATGCCAGTCACATGCGTTGGTTTCCACAGAGACCAACCAAAATTTCCAAGAGATACTGGCTTTATAATCTGACTTTCTAACAAAAACTATCAATAGCTTATTATATCCCTGCAAAGCCCAAGGTTGAGCAATACAGAATAGCAGCAGCAAAGGACTAATGTATAGAGCCAAAATAAATCCGTTTATTTATAATGTGGTCTGGACAATTTTTGGAGGGTCGTATTTTATAACACCTTCCACAGATCTGGAATTTTCCTTCAGTAAACAATTGTGCTGAATTTATTAAATGTATCATTTGGTTGTCTGAAACTGACAAAGCTTTAATTTCAATAAACTGATTAGTTTATAATTTAACATTTAACTAGTAATTCAAAAAACCCTTTTATAGCATGGAAAAAATTTATTTCTATTTTGCTTGTTTGTCAATTTACTGTACTGTCATAAAATCACTTTAAACTTTCTGAGGTAGCGTCTCAAAAAATAATCCAGGTGCTAAAGTTATTACTCTTGATACATTATACAAGTTAACAAATATTTGTGTGTCTACTATATGTAAAACACTCTACCAGAAGGTAGAATGACACAGATGGAGAAAAATATACAGAGGTGCTTTCCAATAAATTTATTTTACTATTTGCAAAGGAGGGACCAGATGTACTATGACTGGTTGATGAAAGATAGCAAAAGAAGATTAGTTAAATTAGTAGTGATGGTCTGTGGGCAGCATCTGGGTTTGTAAAGAAATCTAATTTATTTGGAGCTACCTGAATTTCATAAGGATTCAGGGCAAAAGGAACAGTTTACCTAAATCTTAAAAGATGAGAATGATTTTTATAAGAAAGAACAGCGACTTTCAAACAAGGAAAGAACGTGAGCTAGCTAAGGCTGGTAGTATGGAGGTAAGTGACATATTTGGCAAACAGAGAGTTTAAATAGCCTGAGTTTAAATAGTAGGTTTCAAGATCTCAGGGAAATAAGATGAGGTCATACTACAGAGGGCCATGAAAACAGTGCTAAATCATTTATGTTGTTGTTGTTGTTGTTATTTTGTTCATGGGGGAAACCCATTAAATGTTTTTGAAAATGTTTTTAAAATGTTTTTGAAAATACTTAAATTTAAAAAATATTTTCTGTTAAAGAAAAAATATTTGGCTATAGTAAGTTGGCAAACATTTTTTTTAAAAATTGTGATAAAATACACACAAGATAAAATTTACCCTCTTAACCATTTTTAAGTGTTACCATTTAAGTTTTAACTATTTTGTAGTTCAGTAGCATTGTGTACATTCACACTGCTGACCTACCATAATCACCATCCATCCACATAAATTTTTTTTATCTTGCAAGACTAATATTCTGTACTCATTAAATAACTCCTCTCCATTCCCCCTTCCCTGGATTTTTTATTAATATAAAATAAAATAATAACATATAAATATGGCAAAAAATTATCCTGTGAGTGGTGAGAAATAAACAGAAATTGATAAATGGAATTATTAAATTTATTAAACAGAATTAATACATGGGTATGCTGTGCCATATGATCCATATTCATAAGTGTCTCTTTTGTCATCTCTCTAGATAGATTTATACATACCCATGTGTACGTATACATATATCTGTAGATCTGAGAAAGTGAGGAGCCTTAAGAGGGAATATGGCTGAATAGATCAAGTAGAAACTAGATTTCATTAGGAAGTTGCCCTAGAAGTTAGCCATTATGAGTCTTGACCAGTAATGCTGTCCACTGAACATAAAATATAATGATTTCAGGCAGAAAAGTATCATTTCGGCAGAACGGAAAAGGGTTGTATAAGGTAATACAATAAGAGAGAATAGAGCCAGTTTTAATGGTCACCTGGCTGATGCGTTGACAGTGCCAGGAGCTGGGGAAGGGGTCTGATCTCGTTTTCAGTTCTAGTTCCATACACAACCTCTGGCGTGAAGCTCTTTCACTGACTAAGCAGGTACTCAGATGGCTGAGGCACTAACAAACATATCCAGTTACCTTGTTTTCACAAGCTTCCATGGAAACGGAACAGCTCAGGAAATTTCAAATGAGCCAATAGTCTTTACTGAGCACACACAATGTATTCATCTGGGTTCTGGGTTTTACAGATTATAATTAGGTTTATATAGTGATGTATAGTCAATGAGGACAAAATTTTTCATTTTACAAGAACATGTGGTCATATCTAAACACAATATTATGATGTTTTCATATCTTATGATATTGCCATGGAAAAACACAAATTTGTTGTCATGAGTTTACTACAAAATCAGCTGTCAGATAAGCCTTAATTTAAAGGCAATTAGCTCTTTTTCGGTAATTGGAAACATGAGAAGAATGTTGTAAAATGCCCCAAAGTAAACAAATCCAGTTGGTGGAGTAAATTAGTTTTGATTTACATGAGATTTTGTATGCCTAGAGATTTTGGGTTGAAAGAAACTGAACTTTTTGAATCCTAAAACAATTCTAGTTCATTTTATTTCTTATGTTTCCCTAACATGGACTTCATCGCTTTTTATTGCTATCATCAATTTCCTCAAGCCTTTAAATAGCTGCCTTATCATCTCTCTTATGGTCATTAGACTTTCCACAAGATGAAATAAATTCTGCTTGGTAGAAGGTGTTGGTGATCTTCAAATTAAGTTGCAATGACTTCCTTTTGTGACAAATATAATAATGAAAGTCATTTTCATTGGACTGGAAAATCATGGTTATTATTGGCTGTTATGTGTTCCTGAGCCTGAGGAGGATATTTAAGTGTGACCACACAATCTTTAAACAGGGACTGACTTTTACAAAGTCTTCAATCAACCAGTTAGGAGAATAAACTCAGTGGAGAAAGTATTGGGTACAGTTTGGGATTTTTGCTTTTAATATCATATGAGCAAGATGAATAAACTTCTTTTAGGCTGTCTTTGCTTTTCATCAAATCAAGATTTCCAAGCCAGTTTTTTATAGCAATTTTCTAATTTACTCATATTTTGATTATTTAGTTTATCAGAGGTGGAGAAAACTTTCTGCTAGTAGCCCCAAAGTTTTCAATTAAAGTTTAGTGACATTCCTTAAAGAGAATCCACGGTTGATCAGTGACTGTAGGGCAATGTTTCTACATTTTTTGCTTTTGTTTGGCTTTTGACATGAGGAGGTTATGGTCCCTTACATGATGAATGAGGTAGACACTTTTTCCAGATAAGTCCACGTATGTACATGCATTCACAGTCATAAACAATTTCAGGATGTCCCTGTACTTCCTGAACTACATTATGTACTCTAAATTTAGAACCTGAAGGTTAAAGCACCAAATCTATACTTGTCAAGCTTACCTTCTACAACTAGATTTGTCTTCTAGTTCTATGTGTTCTGATACTAGCTTTGTGGATTTGGCTCAGTTATAATATATTCCAATTTAATTTCCTCCATTTATTTTCCTCATGATGATTTTGGATTAGATGAGCTGTAAGATTTAATGCCAAGTCCCTTCTTCAAATTCTATCAACAAAGATTATTGTTTATTTTAATGTTTATTACTCAATTAGAATCCATTAGAAGAAGAGTTTTTTTCTGAAAATTTCTCATATATTCTTCTGTAACCCTTGTAAATGTCTTTATTTCTGGATCAAGAATATATTTTTTCATTTTTTAAAGATTATGAAGTCTCATGCATGCAGACCTGTGAACTTAAATTGACAAGCTTATTCTTTGACAATTTTGAATGAGTAATTGTTCTTGTTTTGAAAGATATTATCAGTGGCTCTAAATTGAATGAGTCTGTCTTAAATTGTAAAGTTAATTGAAATAGATTTGTCGATTTTATGAATGAGGACAGCTGTGTTCTGATGAACAATTTATATTTGAAATTCCTTTGCATTACTGGCAGATTTTCCCATGTACCTACATCCTCTTTACATTTCTTTAGTTCATTTCCCTGCAGATTTGTAAACTAACAGTCTGGTTCTATTCTTCTCTGTACGTGTTTATTAAAAATTTCATTTGGACTCATTTTCATAGCAGGAAATAAGTGAACTCTTTTCAGAGCAATCAAAGACATGAGGTAGGCCATATTTATTCTCTGAAAATCCTGGAAATTCTGGCCATTTATGTCAACATTCTTCCTTATTTACCATGTACTATCCTCCACTGGGATTTTTGTGTGAACGAGTCCTTAAGGAGTTCGATCTAGTGGGGACAACAGTCACACACATCTCAATATTTTACAACTAAAGTGATGAGGTGACAGTGAGTACAATGTGAAGCTCACAGAAAAGAGTGACTGACCATTGTTGGCATTTTCTGAGGTGAGGTGTCATAATCTTCTCCTCCCCCTCCTCCCATTCCTACTTAGGATCACCTTTCTTTCCTGGCAGGTATGGCCAAGAAAATGGAGCTCCCTCTCCCTTCAGCTCCCAATAAATCTGGGAGAGACAAGCCCAGAAGACTAGAGGATAACACCCTGTCCAGTGCACAGAATAGTGGCTCAGAGTTTTAGAGTCTGTAAGAAAAGAGAGCTCTGAACCTCCCGACAAAGGATCTGACTTTATTTGAATAAAGTTTTTAATTTAACATCTGAAAATCAACTAAAGCAATATATCCCATCAGTAGAATTTTTAAAACTTCGCATTATCACCTTAATAAATCAGAAAAAATCATTTGACAAAGTTGAACACCACTTCCTGATGAAAACATTCGATAAACTAAGAATAGAAGAAAAGTTTCTCAACCTGATAAAGGGCATCTACAAAGAATCCACAGCTAACATCATATTTAGTGGTAAAAGACTGAGTGCTTTCTCCTAATATCAGGTACAAGACAAGATTTTCTGCTTTTACCACTTCTATTCAATATTGTACTGGAGATAGTGTACAACAGTAAAATTTTGCTAATATTGCTGACATGTCCTTCAAAAATATTGTCCCATTTTAAACTACCATGAGAGTATTAGAGTGTTTCTTTCCTTATCACATAATAAAACATTTTGACCTCTATAATCCTGTAAAATCTGTGAAAAATGGTTATACATTGTGGTTTTAATCTGAATTGTTTTAATTATTATTGAGATTGGGCATTCTTTATGTTATCTATTTTTGATAGTACTTCTGCAATCTGCCTATTTATTTGTTGTTGATTTTTTATATTAATTTATGAACACTTTTTATATATTATGAACTTTATATCTTATATATGTATATATCTCTATATATTGATTTGTGAACACTTTTTATATATTATGAACTTTCTCTGTATATCTTATATATATATATTTTTTTTAGTTTGTCTTTTGGCCTTGGTCATCATGTTTTTTATGCAATCTTAAATATTGTTTAGTTAAGTGTATCAGTTTTCTGTATTTTGTATCTTGCTTATAAAGGGCATTTTGTTTTCAAGACTGAAAAACAATCACTTGCTTATTTTTTACAACATTTACATTTACATAAAATTGTTATATAAAGATGGGGATAGGAATCCAACTTCTCCTTCCCCCTGTCAAATAGTTGACCAATTTCTCCCTAATTATTAAAAAAAATTATCATCTCCCTATTGTGTTAAACTATCACTTTAACATTTTATGATTTGCTCTGTGGGCTTTTGAAATATATTAATACATTTGGGTTATTTATCATGTTCTATTTCCATTGACATATTTGGAGAAAGGCAGTCCACCATGGGTCCTGATCATACCTGAGCAATCTTGCAGAGTGTGCTGCAAAGCTTATGTATTTTCTGATTCTGAGAAGTTTCTGTAGTTAATTGCACAGGCAACTAAGTAGGACAACTCTACCCTATAACTGTTCACTTACTTGGGAGGCTGGGAGAGACTGGCTTTTTCACAGCTTATTACAATGTCTAATATTTGCTCAAAATGTGCAAAACCCTTTTCCCTGGGTTCTTCTATTTTAATAAAAACTTCTGTGTATGTAGGTGTCACCTGGGCCCATTTCACAATCCTGATGGAATTTGGGTGCAAGAATAACAACTGCAAATATGCTGATGTTCATGTTGCTTGCTGTAATGTGAGTAATGAAGTCTTTGTCTCTGACCCAAGGAGTTTCATGTGTATTGCCAGAATTCATGAAACAGGTTGTCTTATTAGTCTATAAGTAGGGTAAAATCTAAAAGTCTTCAGTTTTTGACAATTTGAATGTTTATTCATATTAAACTCTTTTAATTATTATAATTTTAAATATATTTTAATAAATGGTAGGACTATTCCCTTTTCAATATTTTCTCTTCAATAAGTTTTCTGATATTTTTATGTCTTTGTTGTCCCTGAAAATGAAACCTGTTGATAACTTTACTGGGCTCATATTGAACAAAAATATATTGATTTATGAAGAATGAACATCTTTAAAATACTGTTTTTCTGTCAAAGCACTAGATATGTGTTACTGTTTGTTTATGTATTCTTATATGATGATCAATGGCATTTTTAAGCATAAGCGCTGCATATTTTGCTAATTTTAATCTTTTGGGAAGTTTTTAGAATATCAGTGATTATAAATAATAGCCTGATGTCTCAAAAAGGAAATTCTGGAAGCTGATGTTAGATTGCTTTAGTGTCCAGCTTTACTGTCCAGCAAAATTCTAGACAGTATTTTAAAAATAATTTTCTTCTACAGTCCCAAAATACATGTCAAAATAAAATTTATCCAATACAGACATAACCAAATGAAAAAGTACTAAAATGGAGTGTTAAAAAGAGCAGAATATCTGGGAAGTCAACTCAATGATTTGGGGGTTAGATGATGAATCAAGAATATCAGAGAATAAAATAATTAAGAATAAGAAATTAATAGATATTGCCTTTTAAGAGATTTATGAGATAATTCATGGACCACATTATTTCCAAAAGGAGGAATAGGAAAGAAGCTGAGATTCAAGGAACCTGCTGATGGGAGTATTGACTGAAAATCAGTATACTATTATTGAAATTATAAACCTAATGGCCTCAGAAAACTTAGGTTATATCAAGAGGTTTCTAACAGGTCAAACGTAAGATAAAATTAAGAGAGAAAAAGAGTGAAAAAACTAGAAGCCATGATTATATGTATACGCACATATATATGTGTATCTGTGGCATCAAGCCAAACAGAGAGGCCTGATTGCCAACTCTAAAGAGGGAGGAGGGGAGGAGCAGAGGGAGCAGGAGCAGAAATTTCTCTAAGGGAAATTGTTTGACTTCTCTATGAATCAATATTGCCTCTCCAGTGCTAACATAGCTGCCTCACTGGCATCAACACCCCAAAAAATGCCATTAGAAGTTTAGTCAGTATTCACAGAATTACAGAACCAGAGTCTAGAGCTATAATTATTCCATATTACTTTGGGCAACACCCCAGCTGGAGGGCTATGTGCAATTTTGAGTGCTGTGTTTTCAAAAGACACTGAGACTGATGTACATGTAGAGTAAACTGAGATGAAAAACTGGGGACCATAGTATAGAAGAAATAGGAAATGGATCCAATAATATTTTGGCTTGTAATGAGATAGTTTTAAGTTAAACATGATAATTGATTGATTGAATTAAGATAGTTAATATTTGAAGGATTGGTATGTGGGTGTTGGATTAGAATTCTCTACCTATAAATTATGCCTGTCTAGCAAGCCAGCTGATTCCTGAAGACTCCTCTAAGTCTAACATTTTGTAATTCTAAAAATCAAGGATTATACTCAATGTATGACAAATCATTGGAAATAGCAAAGACTAGGTTTGGAAATAATGAAGTAGATATGAAAGCAATGTAAACACATTCTTAACACAATTGTAATGTAAATGGATTAAAAGTTTAGACTTTTGAGACCATCAGGCTCAAATTCCACCTTTGCCACTCACTAGTTGTGTGACGTTTGGCAAGTTACCCTTTCTATGCCTCAGTTTTCCCATCTGTAAGTCAGGGCTAATACTAGCACCTAAATCATAAGACTGTCTTGAGGATTAAATGGGTTAATACATGAGTTAAAATATGACCTAAAACACTTCCAGGCAGGTAGGTAATGCTACACACAGGTAAGCCATTATTACTATTAAAGTTCTTAGGAAACAGAACAGGCTACCTTATAAATTATCAAACTCATTGGGGCTATATGGTAGTTAATCTTGCTCATTAGCTGGGAGTCTATAGTTTCATGATTTCTTCTCAGAAATGAACATGATGAGAAAGAAATAATCATGTGCCTAAGAGAGTTCTGTGTCTTCCTGCCTCTATCCTGTAAAGGAACAGGAGAGAATGAGGGTGGGAGTTCTCTCACAGGTGACCTTTTTTTAAATAAAGAAATGTAAAACAAATTCATAAGTAGTATCTTTCAGAAAACTTCAGAGTGAACAGTAGTTAGATGTCAGCCTCTAGATTTGTGTCATTTCCATTTTGCAGCAGGGTGAGAGTAGGGTAGTGAGTTCTAGTCCCAGAATCTGAGGCAGTGCAGCCAGCGCATCTTCCAGGCTCTGCTTTCTGGCTGTCACCTGCAATGCAACCATGGATCTTCATCACTTCCTCATATAAAGCAAACCACTACACTTAAAATTACTGCACTATCACAAGACAAATTGAAACTTATTTGTTTTCTGAATGAAGCAGTTATAATGTCAAAGGTAGGCTAAATTTCCTTGTCTCTCTCATAGGATTTTTACCTGTACCTCTTTTAAAGCAATTATCACAATCTTCCAATTGATCTCTTGCCTCTGTCAACAAATGGTGTTTTACTATTTGTGTATCATGTTATCAATATTTTTAGCACAGTGCTTTGTCCAGGGAAATGACTCAAATATTTTTTGAATAAATGCGTGGTTATTTGTAATTGAAAAATACTGGATACTCTTAAATGAACAAGTATTTTGTTAATACCTCCTTAGTGTCTTCATGAAAGCCTAATATTGCAGTGTTTATAAGAAACTTAAACAAGTTCTTAGACTCAGTTTATTCAAAATATGAATAATTTCTCATTTATATCTATATTCCCAGGGTATTCTATAGTTCCAGGTACATATATAATAGGTGCAAGAAAATGTTATTAAATCCATGCCCAGCCTGATTAATTACTGAAAAATTTCTGGTACAACTAATAATAATAACAACACTATAAATAGTTGTTGACATTTCTTAAGGTCTTTTTATAATTCATGGTGATAAGCAATGATACAAATAGTTAAATAAGACAATGTATAATCTTATTTAATCCTCACAATAAATCTAGGAAATAGCTATTATTATTCTCATTTTACAAATAAAGTATTGATATTCAGAGGCAAACTAACTTGTCTTAGGTCATTTTTGTTTTTTTAGTAAATTGTTGACCCAACACGAGGTGTATTAGATAATAAAATCATTGCCAGAAACCACTCTGTTAATATTACCTGAGCATTGCAGGGCACTGGATGACACTAATGGATCTCTAAGACTTTTAGCTTTTGCCAAGTTTTTGAATTATTGTCAGGGATTGTCTTAATAAGTATGTCAAGACCCATTTATAGAACAGATGCATTTGAATTTTTAATGATAAAAACTTACTTTATTCTGCTTTACATTTAGAGCACAAATAAAATTTCACTGAATAGTATAGCTAAATGGTTAAGTTGGTGGGCTTGGAAACCAGGATTTGAATTCCTGCTTTTGCTGCTGTGAACATTATTAGCAAGTTCCTTAACCTCTCTATGCTGCAGTTTCCTCCTATGCAAAATGCAGATATCAATAGGCTCTCTCTTATGGGACTATTGTAGAGAGAAAAATGAATGAATATGTAGAAGGTGCTTAGAACAGTGTCTGGCATTTAAGTACTCTACAAATCTTAGTTCTTCTTATTATTATTGAAGATTTAAAGTAGCTCACTTTAGAGGCAATATAGCATAGTGGCTAGGACTGCCTGGGTTTGAATGCAGTCATTACTAGATAGGTGACCTTGGGAAAGTTGTTTACCTCTCAGTGCCTCAGTTCCCTAATCTATAAAGTGATGTGGTATTATTACAACCTACCTAAGAAGTTTGTTATAAAGAGTAAATGAATGAATATATGTGAAGGGCTTAGAATAGTGCCTCATGCAGAGTAAGCATACAGAGTAAACTACTATTGTCAATCTTTGTTACTGTCAGTGCCTCAGTAACCGCCTGTCCAAATTAATAAGACCTCCCATCTCTCCTTGCCTTAGTGATGCCCTCTCCTGCGAGGTCCCCAGTCACCTGGGTGCTTCCTTATATGTGACAGGCCAGACCTAGTGAGGGCTCGCTTCACTGCTGGAGGCAGTTCAAATGTCGCCCTGTGACCAGGGATCTGCATTCACTTCCAGATGTTGATTATTATTATTTTTTTAATGTTGTGCCTTTTGTTATTTTAAGGAAAGAGATAAGAAGGAAAATGGAACTTCAATTTCTGTGGCTACTAATGACAACAGTAAGAAAGTTCTCATTGATATCAAAAAGACTGTAAAAGGGAAGAGTTTTTTTTAATTGCAGTTTGGATACTCCCCAAATTCTTGTTTTAGTTTGGGGCTAAAGAAAGATATTTTTGTCTTTTTGAACTAACATCATTTTTTCTATTAAAGACATAAAACATGACATCATTATATCTACATCTGCTCAGGTCTATGTATAAAACACCCTTTCGAGAAAAATCTCATAGAAATTCTGTAAGATACCCTTTCCAAATTCTTTACTCCTTGCAACTGATCTCTTTGCCCTAATGTGTACCATAAATGTGTTAGATTAGCAGTATATTCATGGATATTCCATTCCAAACAAGCAAACTATGTATCCGTCTGATCTACACGAGTGTTTAATTATTCCAAAGCTAACTGGTATAACATATTGTATCCTTTATATCTTTCCCAAAATATAAATACAAATTAGTGCATTTTCTCTCCCTTGATATTTACACTACGGTGCTCAAATGGTGGTGGTGTTCACCAGGGATTTGGGGGTTGGGGGGTAGACCCACATCTGAGGGATGTGGTGAGGGGAGGGGAGGGGCATGCTTGAAATGTATTTGGGGATGGGAATTGGGGTCTCAATAGAGGGAAGGAAATCTTCTAAAACTGATTTATGTGAATAGCTGTACAACTTGGTAAATTTACTAATAATTATTTAATTGTACACTTAAAAAAAGAATGAAAAAGCAAAGTGTTTTAATATACACTGATTTGGAGATGTGAAAAACCAAATATTATAATTACTCTTAATTTCCACTAATGTTTGATTTTGAAGAGAAAAGGTAGGCAAACAGCAAGGGAGAAAGAAGAGAGGTGAATAATGGGAAAAAAGTTAAAAAACTAAGTCAACTTGGAGTAAAATGAAAGAGATTATAACGTAAAGACAAACTGTAGTGGTACTAAACAGTGGCTCCTGTGATTCCATAAATGGTAGAGAAGAATTAAACTGCAACATGTATGTTTTTTATCTTTGTCTAAAGAAATCCTTGTCTGGCTCATCCTTACACCTCAAATCACAACTTAAATGCCATCCTTTTAAGGAGACTGGCCCTAACTAAAATTACTGAAGAGATCCACTTATCACCATCCACACAAAGCTACCATTACACAATCAATCAGTAGCTGATTTCAGTTTTCCCCACTAAAATGTTAACATTTGCTGCACGAATCTTTAGACCCTTCCCACTGTGTTCAGCTCTGTATCCCTTGGGCTTTGCACATAGTGGCTGCTCAGTAAGTCTTTGGTGAGTGACAAAATAATAAATATCTGAAGATTGCAGTATTCTTTTCCAACAGATGATGTTTGTATTTAACATTGGTAGAATTATTTTTTTTCCCATTATATTCTGCAGAACATGTACTTAAATGTTAGGACAAAATATTTATTTTTAGTATCTAGGTTTTCAAAGGCCCACATTTCCTGGGACAAAACTACATACTCCAATCACTGTGAGGAAGCACTGTCAATTTTTTATCCAATATCTCCGCATAGGCGTGTTCTATATCAGATTTACAACTGTCACTCACCATATTAACATGATCCTGAACATACCATGTGGAATCTGTTTGGTGATCCCTTTCCCTGCTATAGGACTTTGCATTTATAATGCTCAAATTAACAAAGAAAAAAAGTTATAAGTTTATTGAAGGTAGACTAACAATATGTTCAGAGGAGAAGACCTGGCTTACATAAAAGCATAATATCTCAGAACTCAAATCTGCATCAAAATAGTTTTGAAATCAGCAATCACTTCAATAACTGGGAAAGCAGATTGCACATTTAAAAACAAAAATATAAAAGGACAAGTAAGTAGTAAAACATTGATGTACCACAAGATGTTATTACTTAGAGATTCAGAGATTGTCAAGGTAAGGGTTCCTAACATTTCTTAGAAAAATGAAACTTTCAAGGTCTTTTGCCCACTTATCAGGACCAAAAGAGTTAAGACAAACTGGTTTACTCTGATTTAGATGATCTTTACTAATACGTATCTAAAACAAATTGCTCTGATTTGGTAAACTGAACCTCCTAACACAAGTAAAAATGTTTTCTTTTCCCAGTAATATTTCTTTCTATTCACATTTGCCCTTTTATAATGAATATGGTAGGAATGATTAATTTGATGGTTAGTGATTACCTAAATTTAGGTTGGTAATAAAACGTTCATATGCTAATCTCATTAGGCTCATTAACCTTCTAGAATCAAATTCACACTAATGACAAGTCTTCTGTTTATTTCCTTTTCTGTGTTTTTTCAAAACTACATAATTCAAACATTTGAAATGTCCATCTATGTTCTCTAAAGTAAGGATGAAGGAAAATGTCCACTTGTTTCAAGAACAGAAAGAGATGAAGAAAGAATTTGTTACTTACCAGATGTTGATTATTTCAGAGTGAATCTTGGCACTGCTGCTACTAAGGAATATTTTTGTTGCTGCCTGTATTAATTTCCTAGGGATAGTGCAACAAATTACCACAAAATTGGTGGCTTAAAACAACAAAAATGTATTCTACTATAGTTCTGGAGGCAAGAAGTCAAAATTGAGGTGTCAGAGTGTCAGCTAGGCCGTGATCCCTCTGAAGACTCTATGGAGACTCTATCCTTGACTCTTTCGGTTTCTGGTAGCTTCAGGCATTCCTTCACTTGTGGCTGTGGAACTCTAATTTCTGCCTTCCTCTTCATATGGCTTTCTGCTCTTCTTGTGTCTTCCTCTGTTGTCTCTTATAAGGACATTTGTCATTGGATTTAGGGCCCATCTGGATAATCCACCCAAGATCCTTAACAACATTCACAAAGATCCTTTTTCCAAATAAGGTCACATGCATAGGTTCTAGGAATTAGGAAGTAGACATATATTTTGGGGTGCCACCATTCAATTCACTATACTGTTGTAATGAATTATAAATTTGGTGGGTTAAAACAATACAAATTTATTGTCTTATAGTTCTGTATGTCAGAAGTCTGCCACTAGTTTCATTGGGTTAAAATCGAGATGTTGAGAAGGCTGTGTTCTGTTCTGGAGGCTCTAGGAGTGAATCTGTTTCCTTGTAATTTCCAGCTTCTAGACACGGCCTACGTTTTTCATGATCTCCTTCCGCTGTCTTCAAAGCCAGCAACATTGCATCTCTCTGACCCTTCTTTCATCACGTCTGTCTCTAATCACAGCTAGGAGAGATTTTCCACTTTTAATGATTCAAACAGTTAGATTGGGCACAGCTAATAGTCCAAGATAATCTTCCCATATCGAGCTGCTGAAGGACCTTAATTTAACTACATCTGCAAAATCCCCTTTGCCACGTAAGGTAACACATTCAGAGATTTCAGAGATTAGGAGATGGATGTCTTTAGGGACCCATTTTTCTGCCCACCACACTAGGCCTAAGACCCAGTGTTACTTCAGAACAGTGTTTGAAGACATATTTGAAGATCAGTGAATGCTACTGTCCTCACAGGAGCTGGAGATAGTGTTCTTCTCAACAGAAGCCATCAGATAAGCCCCATACAACCAGAATTGTGCCTTACCAGGGTGATAGCCTCTGCAGTGCTAGTCATCTCCACTCATCACTGTTTCCAACATAAGCTCCTAATGAAACCAGAACTGCCTGAAGAGATTTTATTATTGAAGTCCTGTTTTGACCATGTCACAATGGTTCCTCAAGGTGCCATGATAGTAGGCAATTCTTCCTCAGGATCACCATCACTGACAACAAAGTTGTTCCATCACTGTTACAGTTCTTTAAATGCATCAGTATAAACATTTACCTAATGGGCAAGATGGCCACCAGGATGGCTGTTTTGAGTCCGACTCCTGGTGTCTCCTGACTCATAGACTCTGAACTATTAGTCTCCCTTCAACTGCAGTTTGGTGTTAAAGCAAACAATAGGTCCTCTTTCTTTCCATAGAAGTGGTCCTTCCTGGCTAGGGTCTTTAGTCAAGTTCATCCTAGTTTAACTGATCAGGTTTTAAAAACTGAACTTACTGTAAACTGATCTCATGAGCAGTAGAATGATGGCTACCAGAGGCTGGGAAAGGTAGCAAAAGTGGGGGATAAAGTGGGAATGATGAATGGGTGCTAAAAATAGATAGAATGAAAGAGATCTAATATTTGATAGCACATAAATTATAGTCAACAAGTTATTTTATACTTTAACTAAAAGAGTGGAATTGGAATGTTCCTAACCCAAAGAAATGATAAATTCTTGAGGTAATGGATACCCCAATTACCCTAATTGGATTATTACATGTTGTATGCCTATGTCTAAACATCACATGTATCTTATGAATATATACAACTATTATGTACCCATAATAACTATAAGTAAAATTTTTTAAAAATTTGGACTTATTGTAGATTGCATAAAGCCAATTTCCTTTCAAAAAATGATTTTAATAATTTAGCCAGAATTGGTTTCTGTTGTATGAAACTTAGAAAGCTGACTGATACAGAAATTTTTTTCAATCTGCTCAATATGCTAGATTTTATTATCAGGAAAGGCTTAGTCTTTCAATGTGATGTTAATTCTCTCAGACAATTCCATTTTGCTTCCATATGTTGAAATATTTTAATCATAATATTGCTGTTTCATCAAGTTGTGTGATCTAATGTGTCATTTCCTTTTGATATCTAGTTAGTAGCCAGACTAACTGGATCCAAAACTAAAAATGAAAACAAAATCCACCAGAAGATATTATTGGCCTAAAGTATGCCAAAAGTAAAATAGATTGGCTATAGCAGGTCAAGAGAGTGACAAGAAGGTCTTTTTCAATAACTTTCTGCAATGTGATCAACCTCTCTGGTTATCAGTTTCTACATTTTTTATTGTGACAAACAGGGAGAGGAAATCAAATATTATATGTGAAAAACATTCTATTGCACCTCTCATTTAGGAAGTGCTTGACAAATGCCTGATTGTTAAAGTAACATAAATTTTGATTAAATTATTATCTTATATGATTATTTACAATTTTCATTAGTAAGTTTGAAAGAGTATTTTGAAAGCGATCAACATTTTTGGAGAAAAATTGACCATCTGGTTCAGAATATTATTGTATGTAGTTGGAATTTATGAGGGAGAAGCATAAAGCCAGAATATTCTAAATTCCATATCAAAACTGACTTCTCTACTGGCTGAGTATAAAAAAATGATTTTTACTTTTTAAAAACATTTCTATTTTACAAAAAAAGAACTATGAGCTAAAGGGCTACCTGGTAAACCAAATGAGCTTAAGTGCTTAATTTATTATATTACTGCTTCTCTTAATCCATAAAGATCATCTCGGTATTAACCAGAAAGGACAGAGAGAGCCAAGCCTGAGATGTAGATCTTAGACATTTATAATTATTAATTCCACATTTGGGCTTTGAGGCCTGTATCACTCAGGGTCCAACCAGGAAAATATTTAATAGAAACATCTCAAAGTGTTTAAAACAGAAGGATTTTGGTTATATAAGTAATGAGATAGTTGAGAAGTCAAGTAGTTTACATGTAGGCAACCTAGAGATTATCGGTATTAGGAAGCTACTATCAACCCTAGGCTGCAGGGTCAAAGGCAAAATGTGTTTATGGAATTGCAGGGACTGTAGTCCCTGGAGAAAGCTAGAAGGACAGCAGACATGTCCACTGCAGTCACATTCATGACTGAAGACACCAGTCAACCATATAAAGAAGGAGAAAATTTCCTTGCTTCATCTTTTCTCCCATCCTTCAATTTCCTCAAGGTCTCCTGTTGGCTGAACCCACTCGAAGTCAGCTGACACAGGAGCTGAGCAAATGCGATGTACAGGGATCAGCGCCTCTGAAAAGGAACAGCAGAGGACTGAAAAATGGATCTGAATGCTAAAGGCCCAGGACTGGCTCTCAGACCAGAGGAGTTCATCAGTTTGCAGAATGGACCCAGTTCTTACAAAACATCCCATAATGGAGGAAAGTAGTGTCATGGGTATTCCTAAGATTTCAATAAAGATATTTTTCTCTAACTCTTTATATCCACTCTAGCATGAAATCCTATTGATTTTATTATATTCTCTCCTGTCACCTTCCCAAACCTTCCTCTTGAATTGTTGTAGGAGCCTCCTAACTAGGCTCCTCATATTTTATACTGTCAAAAATTTGATGGGGCTTAGCAGACAAAAATTCTTTTCAAATTAAAAATTGGATTATGTCCTCCTTCACTCACCATTTAACTCCTCAGTGCCTTCCTATTGCTCCTGGAATAAAGATCCATACCCATAAACTGACCCAAAGGCCGTTGTGGCATGGCCTCTGCCTGCCTCTCTAAGTTCATCTTTGATAGCTCTTCTCTCATTCCATTTCAACCATTCTGGTCTTGTTATAGGGTTTTTAGAAAATGCAACATTCTACCTTTTGTTACATGATCATCACATATGATAGTCCTTCTACCTGGAATTCTCTTTACCCAATTATGATATTTTTACATCATACCTTGACATAAAAATTCCCAGCAAACATGTCACAATTTTCTATATCACAACAAAAAAAACAAAAATAAGCAAAATCTAGGAGCTATTCTATGAAAATGGATCCTACCTATATGAAATAGAGAGAAAAAGAAAGAAAGAAAAGAAGAGATAAAGAAAAAGAAAGAAAGAGGAAGGAGGAAGGGAGAGAAGAAGGAATAAAAGAGTAAGAGCATTTTGGTAGCATATATAAGACTTAAATAAATGAAGAGACAAATCGTGTATCTAAACAGTACAACTGTCATATAAATATTTGAAAGGTGTAAGATAGATTAAAAAGTTATGAATAAAAAAATCATTATAGTACTGTAAATCAGGTAATATGTAAGTTTAAATGATTTCAGGAGGAGGAACAACTCCCTAAGTACTAATCAGTAGAAAATATTCTTATGAAAAAAGGTTGAATGAGTAGCAGAGGTAGCCTAAGTAAATAAATATTCTTAATAGATTGACATCCCTTAACAAAGTAATAGGGAAAACATAAGCACTCTGCTAATAAAAGGAGCAGAGACTATACAGAGAAAATAATCACAGGATAAAATACTAATAGTCAATTAAAGTTATAAGAGAAAATGTTCTACCTGTCTAGTTATTGCAAATATTACTCTCCTAATATCCCCTTGAGTATATATAAGTATAATCGTCGTTTAAGATTATTTGACAATATATGAAGATCTTTAAAAATCCATACCCTATGACCTATTTTTGTAGTTTTAAAACTATTTCTTATGGAAATAATCCAAAATTGATACATACAATTTGTCAATGAGAGGCCCCAGCAGTTGAGAAGGCAGAAGGAGAATGAGGCTAGAATATTTATTTGTCCTACTGTTTCCTTGCCACAATGCCACCAATTGGCTGATTTCATCCACTGAAGGCAATAGTTTTTATTGGGCCCACTCTAGATTCTGGTAACAAAACTCCCTGTGCCTGCTGACTGCAGTCCTTAGGCTGGTATTGGCTCCCTGCTTCTGTTTATTAATTTCCCTTAACTCTGCCTTTACTATTGTTAAGTATCGTTTTCATCAAGCTTTCCCAGAGAATGCTATTTGAATGTGCTGTCTGTTTCATGCTGGTCCGTTGCTTGGTACACCTATAGAATACCATGTATCCCATCTTACTAAAAAGACAGAAGATTGTTCAATAAAGAATGTTTGTTTTCACAGTGCAATGACTGGGGCAGGATCTCCTAATTCTATCATACTTTTGCTCCATTTCTCATTGCTGTATCATTGCTGCCTAGTCCCCATAGGCAAACTGGTGAAAGGACTCTCATCTATTTCATACAACCTTCCTGCCAACCTGAGGTGCCATACTCAATGTGTCTTTCATATATTGTCTGTAAATGAAAAGCAGATGCCCAGGTCTAAGGTAGAACTGGAGGATAATATGCTGGTTAGACTGATCCCTCAGTGTTTATGTAGCCTCACTGAACAAGAGAAATGAACTTAGTGTGTTTTTTATTAATTTTTTAGATGACCATTTCCTCTGCTCTTGACTATTAGCCTTGTTGAGTATTCATATGTTTCGTGCATGACCTTCATAATTTGTTATAATTTTCATTTTAAAATTAACTAATAGTGATATATAGCTTTTATCCAATTGAGTATATTCATTCAAATCCTAATATTGCACAAGTTTTATCAAGATTCATTTGTTCAGTTCACCTACCCCATGACTCAACAATTCTATTAGGTTTCTACTTAAGATAAATGAATATGTATATCCACTGAAACACATGTATAAAAATTCTCATAGTGGCTTTATTATAATAGCCAAATGTTAGAATCAACTTAAGTGATCACCAAGGGTGATTGTGGTGTCTTCAAATAGGAATCACTGAGATTAAAAAAATAACAAACTACCAATTTCTCCAACAGCATATATGAATCAAATTATGTTGAGTAGAAAAGCCAGACATAAAAAAGTACATACTTTTTTTTTTGGTTTTTTTTCTTTATTCAAGTATACTTTACATATTCATGATTCCATTTATATGAGTCAAAGAATAGGAAAAACTGATATATGTTGATAAAAGTCAGAATATTAATAATTATTGTCTCTGGTGGCAGTATTAAATAAAGAGTAGGGTGCTAAAAATGTTCTATAGATTGGCCTGGTTGGTAATAACACAAGTGTGTGTATATATATATGTAAAAATTCATTGAGCTACATGCTTAACAATTTTTGCATTTAGTTCACCTTAGTGTATGATTTTTACCTCAACTTAAAAAATGTGTTTAAAAAATAGAGAGTTTCAATTGTTCAACATAGAAAATACCAGAGAAGTAACATCTTTATGAATTTTTCTTAAATGATGCTTACTTCTGTGGAGAGTGTTAGTATAATGTTACTTACACATCTATTTCCTCATTAAATCTTCACAAAATCTATAAAAGTTTCAAGGAAGTTAAATAAATGTCCCAAAGAATTAAATAAATAGCTTCAATAGTATATGGCGGTGTCAGGGTTCAAATCCATTTTATTATTATCTTATATTAAACTCCCTGGAAACAAACTCTAAGGTGAAGAGTAGCATGTAGCAGGGTTATTAGGAAGTGCTCTTGAAAACAGCCCATAAAGATGTTTGAGAAGCAGGGACCAGTAGAGAAAGAAGTGTAATTGCGATTCAGTTGCAGCAGAAGTCTCAGATAATTTTGTCTTCCCTTTGGTGGTTGGTAGCTTCTTCAGTTCATTTCCTTCAGCATTAGGTAAACTAATGTAACAGGTAAACTGTATATTCATGGTTCAGGGCATCCCAAGAAATTTGGGCAGAGTTTAGGCACAGAATTTAATGTTCTCCCTTGGTGGATTTCTCCTTTCTGAAAATTTTCTCCTGTACTTTCCATGTTGAATCAGAGTGTCAGCTAGTTCTTTATGTGAACAAGACTGTAAATTTCTATCAGAATTTTATTCAGTCCTATAGCATGGACTGGAGTCTACTCTCAAGCTGTGTGTGTGTGTGTGTGTGTGTGTGTGTGTGTGTCTACAGTTTATAGTTTTTATCTGTAATAGAGTTGGTATATTAGGAGCTACTTGGCCATCATGGAAACAGAATCCTTTGGTCTATTTTTGACATACATTTATTCATTCAATTATTCAACAATTTTTTTTGAACTACCACTTTGTGTCAGATTTGCTCAAACTTCTGGAGATGAGTGAGCCAGAGAAAGAACTTACGCTGTATTAATTAAAGAAACAAAAAATAAATAAGAACACAAACAAATTAATTATGCATGAAAATAAATTCGGTAGAGAAAGTAAAAGAGGGACATTTCACACTGGGTAAAGAAGGGAGTCTTATATGAGAGGATAAAATTGAACTGAAGCATGGCAAACAGAAGAGGAAACTCATATGATCAACAGTGGAATTATATCCTACCTAGAACGAACAGCAAGAGCTGATGCCTGAGGCAGGCCTTTGAGAAAGGTGGACAGCTGATATGAGAATTATTCAAGAGAGAATGGTTCCAGTTTAGGCCTGCCAGGCTTAGTAAAAAAGGTACAGTATGCCCTGTTAAATTTGAAGGGTTTGTCATGAGCCATATTATTTAATTTTAACTGCAGTGGAAAGCACTGGAAGATTGTAAGTAAGACTAACATAATCTATTTTTTAAGTTAAATAACATAGAATGACATAATTCAGAAAAAAAGATTAAATTTCTGTAAACTAAAATCCCGGGGACTTCACAAAAGCAATTGTTTTCGAATTTGTTCATGAGAGAAGTGGAAAGGCAGGAATGTTCGTGGTAGACGCAGAAAATAGAAAGTCAACCCGGCTCAGGTCAATGGTTTATATCAAACAGAATATAGAGGCAGGTTTATTATAGTCTAAAAAGGGCCATGAATGACAACCAAGGTATAGTTTATTTTGGTAGGCATTGGAGTGACAAGACAAATTATTGCGATAATTCAGATCCGGACCGAGTTTGTGTAGTGGCAATAAAAACGTCAAGATTTCTGTTGCCCACCATACGGCAGGCTAGAAATTCTCAAATAGCTACTTGATAGAAGATCAGACGGTGAAAAGTGGAATAAAGATAATTTTGATTTGTTGCATTTCAGGTGCTAACAGAAAATTGAAGTGAATTGCCTAGATGGAGACGAAGTTCTGGAGCTCAGAAGAAATCCTGGTTGGACATGGAGAGTTTGTTCTTAAACCAACCACACTAGATTTTATCTCTGAGAAATTATAGCAACAAAGAGCAGTGATCTGACCACTAAGCCCTAGAGTAAGAACAGAATGAGTTACTATTTTTTTTTTTTATTTCAGCATATTGTGAGGGTACAAACGTTTTGGTTACATTTTATATCCTATATAAAATTTATATATAATAAGTAGTCAGAAAAGGTGGTGAACACACAAACTTCAGACAGAGAGGTCTTTAAAATAGGGCTTAAATTAGCATTTTCACGCCACTCTTTATGTCTTGCATTTGGTAGGTGTTTACTTAATATTTGTTAAAAAGAGTTGCCAATTAGAGTCTTCTGTGTTGTCAATTTTTCACAAAATAAAAATTAACCTACCACAATTTCTAATTTGACAGTATTGAAACTTTTATTAAAAGTTAAAGAAAAGAGTTTTCAAATTATCAGTAATTCTTATTTAAAACCCTGTGAAATTCAGGAGGTCACATTTTATAGCATTTATTTTACCTATAAAGAACATTCAAAGATACTTAGATGAAAGTATAAACCTCTCACCTAGATTGTATTTATAGATCATAAAACACTAAAGTACAGAGTAGCAAAAGACTGTCTTATAAATTAATAAAATTCACAATATTAACATTAATGTAAGAGCCTCAACTGAATTTGTTCACTTAGTATTGCTTGGAAAACAAGACCTAAAGTATAACAGTTAGGAAATTATAATTTACTGAAAGACAATTATTTTAATCAATAGTGTTTCATTTTGATTTCTGTAGCCTACATAGGATATGTAATGATCCTAGCATCACTTTGAGGTTATGCCTCATCTATCAGGCTTGGTATTACAGTTTATACCAGCAGTTCTATAGAGAGATGATTCCCCACCTCTCCCCATTGAACATTTGGCACTGTCTGCAGACACTTTTGTTTGTCACACTGGGGGAGGACGAGGGCCAGGCCAGTGCTACTGGCATCCAGTGGCGGAGGGCAGGAATGCTTCTGAATGCACTACAAGGCCCAGGACAACCCTTCATGATGAAGAATTATCCCAAACGCTAATAGTGTTAAGGATGAAAATCCCTGCATATGAATGTCTGTAGTTCCAGAGGCAGTCATAAAAAAGGCCTGGGTCAAAATCCTCTTTCATGTGGATTAAAATTTTTTATCCAGTGCTGCGGTGTTGAAGTATCTTGGGCTCAGAACTCTTTCTACCTGCATCATTTACAGTGCAGGCCACTTTCCTTCAAATATGTTTACTCCAGAAAATGTGCAGCAAGCTTGAACGTGTTTTGTGTGTTTTGATCATGGAATTTTGTTTCCAAAAAGCTAAAATAAAAGTTTAAAAATCTCTCACCACAATGCCCTTGTTAGATGCAATCATGGTATATTTCTGGCATTTTATTCATGTTCTTTCATTTTCCCTTTCTTCTACCAAAGGGAAACCAGCTTAAAAACAATGAGCATAAACTCAGGCTAAAAATTTGTTACTGTTGGTAGGTATATTGTTTTCTATCTTTCTAGCAATTTAGAATTTATGATACTGGTGACTTCCATCATTAATATCAACATTTATTATTTCCATGTTCACTCTTGTATTCAAAGGCAGTAATTTTCAAACTCTTTTTACTAGAAGAAAATTTCTAAAGTGACAAGCCACATCTACTTCTTACTTCCATAACCTTTACTCCCCTTATCCCACCTTCCTAAACAAGCAATACCTTTACAAAATTTCTGGGGCTAAAGAAACAATGTGGAAATGACATTGTAATAATATACTGAAATAATTGTGTAAACATTGTCCTACTACTGACAAAGACATTGATGCTGCTAAAACTGAATTTTTGGCTGTCAGGCAGCAAGCCATGTGTCAGATTCAAATGTTCCTTCATGAATAGATGTATAGAAATTCAAGTCTGGCATACAAAATTCCCTTTGGGAGTATCAATTTATAATCTCTGACAGCATAAGTTGTTTAAAACTTGATTGTATATTAATGAGAATGACCAGTTTCTTTTTGTCTTGATTAAACTTTGCTGGACTCGCCCTTTTGCTATTGTCCAAATAACTTTCCTAAATTTGCTTCTTGACATTGCCAACCCACCCTCTTTCTGACAAGGACACAGTCAGCGTCCCTCCTATTCAGCTAAACTCTATTGCTGGTCCCTTGTCATTCATGCTGTGCATGACACTTAGAAAAAAAATGACATCGAGATTATTCAAATTATGGATAAAGTCTTAATATCATGTTAATATAACAAACAATTTTCTTGAAAAAAATTTGCTTAGAGGCCAGGTGTGGTGGGAGGCTGAGGCGGGCGGATTGTTTGAGCTCGGGAGTTTGATACTAGCCTGAGCAAGAGCGAGACCCCGTCTCTACTAAAAAATAAAAAAAAATGCCTTTTATTTTTGCCTATCAAAAGCATCTTTCAAAGTAAACATCTTAAAACTAAGCTTAATTATTTAACCTAAAAATGCATACAATAAAAAATTAATACTTAATGAAGAGTTAAATTTACTTTTCATTTTCATATCAAAACTTTTTCAGGTAAGAAATTTAAAAGCAGCACAACCATCCAAGACTTATTTTTTTGTCTTTGTGCTACGTTTTCTTCTCTGCAGTCTTTGAAACCTACTTCTCATGTCTTGTTTCTTTTGTGAAAAGGTAGAGAATAGTCAAGTTTGAAATATCTAGCACCAAGATGTATCTTTCTTATTAAAATGAACAAATGTGTTCATTTGTCAAATGTGTCATGAACATTTCCTGGGTACATGACACATAGTAGGCAAAATGAGGCAAATAAACTGTAACATTTTCAAATTTAACCAAAATAATTCAACACCTACATTAAATTAGGTACCTTTCTAGATGGCATGAGTACAACAGCAAGCAAAAAGACAGATTCCCTGTTCTAATGGATTTTTATTCTAGTGGAGGATGTGAGATGTTTCCTGTTAATGAGAAGCTTTCTAAAAAACCCACAGGGAAATAGTTAGCCTACAACCCCAAAGAAGAAGTTGTGCCTTTCCCTGACACTCTCTAACCATACATATAGCTATGACTTAGCCAATTACAATTACCCATTTATTTCCCATTTCCTTAATTGAAACAGTAATTTTTAGACTTTTAAAAAATCAGTGTAACCCTGTATATTTATTTATACAAATTCTCCATGTAAAAGAGATAAAAATAAAACTGATGGAATTGGAAAGGAAAAGCTGTATATCTTGACCAACTAAAATGATCCCTAGGTCACCTTCAAGGAGCATAGATTAAAAACCACTATTAGAAATGCTGTGGGCAGAGAATATAGCTTACTATAGGTAGCAAAATGCCAGTGAACCTAAGTGCTTGATGAATAAAAGTGGCACATATAGGAATGGGAGTCTATCAACTGCTGGAGTAGTCTAGATAGTTTTGTAAAAGACATGAGACTCAGGCTGCCATTGAGGAGACAAGCAGGCTTCAGTTTGATGGAAAGAAGCAAAGTGAGGTCTTGAAACACAGCATGAATAGAGGAATGGGCAGTGAAGTACAAGGTACATGGGGGAGGCAGACAAAGGTCACTGGGGCAGGAGAAGAAGACATATGTTGGAAAATAGTATGATGATACCTGGTAGGCAATAAATCATTGATGATAGGTACTTGAAAGGAGGAAATGGAATTGCCCAGATATTAAACAACTTTCCTAAGTTTGGTTTTCAAATCTGTGTTCTTCCATCATGAGTATTTATTTTGTAAACTATGAAGTACTGTGCATACTTTCCTCATGAATCTTAGGTCATTTTAAACAATCCTCTGAGGTGTACAATCAGACCATATCATCTGGGAAGCACTGAGCTATGGTCAAGGTCTCTTCCAACTCAAAGATTTATGATTATTAAGCTCAAAGGTTAGTAATCATTGTTGTGCATATATTTATTCCTAGTTAAATTAAAAATAAAGGCTCATGCAATCATTCCTTTTGGACTGCTCATATTCAAATAATCAAACTTAGTTTATCTTTTAAAAATAGAATTGCATTAATAAAGTTTGATAGTACTTCCATTCTATTGGAGAAGCCATAACTCGTGAGGAAAATGGACTTCGGGAAGCACTTAGGAAGGAACAGTACAGCAACATAAATTGTATACATGTCCTTCTAGGAAAGCATTTATGTTTAAAACTCTTACAAATCATGTTTTATAGTAGTTGTTTTAGAACAAGAGATGAGTATATTACTGTACATATACTTTTATGGCTCCATAAAGCCTAGCACTGCTAAAACATATAAACAGATCATTATGTCAACTAAATAACTTTTCTTCCTCTAGAGTAGGTTTTAAATATCTGATCTTGGTAAATATTTGCTAGCTTATCCTGGTCCTGAATTTAGAGAGACAGTTCTGAAAGAGATATTTCACCATGTTTAATCAGTAGTAATTAAAATAAAAATTAAGAATCCTCTCCTATTTCCTTTAGGTGCCTGCAAATTAGAGGTTCATATACTTTGAAAAATAAAAACCTCATAACCTGAGGGATTTTCCAAGTAGGAGTGAGGAATTGTTCATCTGTTAATGAATCCAATTGATCTGCTTTCTACTGATTCATCAACACTTAAAAATTCTCTATAACACATGTAAAAGGTATAATGTCCTAAGTAAATTACCAAATGGTCATGATTTAGGAAGGGGCTTACTAACTTTTCTTCCAAATTAGTTAGCAGATTTATTCAGAACTTCTGAGTGCTAATTCAGTTCCAGTGAGCTCAACAAATATTTGCTAAATCAACTACTACATACTGGATATTGTTCTAGCTATAGAGATGGCAAAGATGAATTATGTCTTAGTTCATTTTCTCAAAGAGTTTCCAATCAAGACAGGAAGTGAGACACACATGAATACCTAACCAGGATCCAGGCTAGGAGAGAGGTATAAATAAACAGCTATGGGGAAGCCAAAGGAAAGCAACTACTTTCTATCATAGAGAGGTAAGGCAATTACAGAAGGATTCATGAAGGTGGTTGCATTCCAGTAATTGGGTTTCAAAAGGTAGAAAGGGGTTAACAAAGAGACATTACAGACTGAGTGAAGAAGAGAAACAAAACCCTTGAGGGGTTTTGGATCCTTCCTCAGTACTGTTTAATCTTATCAGTTTCTTCACTGGTAATGATGGCTCGTAATAGGTGATAATTTGGGCAAAATAAATTGAATCCTTCTGGAAATGATTCACCAGTCTAGATGCCATTAAGAACATTCATGATTCATGGGAAGAAGTCAAAATAGCAACATTAACAGGAGTTTGGAAGAAGTCAACTCCAACCCTCATGGATGACTTTGAAGAGTTCAAGACTTCAGTGGAGGAAGTAACTGCAAATATGGTAGAAATAGCAAAAGAACTAGATTAAAAGTGAACCCAGAAGATATGACTGAATTGCTGCTATCTCATGATAAGATTTAAATAGATGAGAAGTTACTTCCGATGGATGAACAATGAACATGTTTTTCTGAGATGGAATCTACTCTTGGTGAAGATGCTGTGAACATTGTTGAAATGCCAGCAGAGGATTTAGAATATTCCATAAACTTAGTTGACAAAGCAACAACAGGGGTTGAGAGGATTGACTCTAATTTTGAAAGAAGTTCTGTGAGTCAAATGCTATCAAACAGCATCACATGCTACAGAGAAACCTTTCATGAAAAGAAAAGTCAACTGATATGGCAAACTTTATTATTGTCTTATTTTAAGGAATTGCCACAAACATCCCAAACTTCAGCAGCTGCCAACCTGATGAATCAGTAGCAACTAACACTGAGGCAAGACCGCCCACCAGCAACAAGATTATGACTCATGGAAGCCTCAGTTGACCATTAGCATTTTTTAGAAAAAAAAAGTATTTTTAAATTAAGCTATATACATTTTTTTAGACACAATTCTATTGCACACTTTACAAACTGCCGTACAGTATAACTTTTATATGTACTGGGAAACCAAAAAAATTGTGTGACTTGTTTTATTGTGATATTACTTTATTGCGGTGGTCTGGAACTGAACGGGTAATACCCCTGAAGTATGCCTGTATGATGTATGATCCCATTTACATAATATTAATAAAATGACAAAATTATAAAATTGGAGAACAGATAAGTGGTTGCCAGGAGTTAAAAATCTGTGGTTATAAAAGGGCAACGTGGTGGATCCTTGTGATGAAAATGTTTAGTATTTGACTGTGGTGGTTAATCCATGAACCTACAAAAGTGATAAAATTGTATAAAACTAAATACATGTACACAAGTAAAAGCAAAATGGGTTAAATCCTAATTAAACTTGTGGATTGTCTCATTGTCAATATGCTGCTTGTGATATTGTACTCTGATTCCGGAGATGTTACCATTAGGGGGAACTGGATGAAGGGTACACAACGTGTGTAAATGTACATTGTCTCAAAACAAAAAGTACAATTTTAAAAACAAAGTAACTCTATACATATCATTGCTAGGGCTGCCGTAACAAATACCACACACTGAGTGGCTTAAATAACCAGAAACATATTTCCTCACGGTTCTGGAAGCTGAAAGTCCAAGATTATATTGTTGGCAGGCTTGGTGTCTGGTGAGGCCTCTCTTCCTCTGCTCACAGATTGCAAATGGCTGCCTTCTTGCTCTGTTCTCACATGATCTGTATCCAAATATTCTCTTCCTATAAGAACATAAGTCATATTGGATTAGGACCCACCTTAAAAGACCTCGTTTTAACTTAATTACTTTTTACAAGGCCTTATCTCCAAATATGGTTATATTCTGGGATACTGGGAGTTAAGGCTTTAACATATGAATTTTAGGGGAACACAGTTCAGCATATAACACATCTAAAACTATAAAAGCCTTAGCAAAAACAAAGAGGAAAAGCTTCATGAATTTAGATTTGACAATGATTTCCTACATACAACATCATTTGTCCAGCCAACAAATAAATAATAGATAAATTGGAATATATCAAAATTAAAAACTTCTGGGCATCAAAGGACACAATCAACACAATGGAAAGGCAACTCATGGAACTGGAAAAAATATTTGCACATTATAAATCTGATAAGGGGTTAATATCCAGAATATATAAAGAATATTTACAATTCAGGAACAAAAAGCAAACAGCCTGATTTAAAAATAGGCAAAGGACTCTAATAGATATTTCTTCAAAGAAAACATACAAATGATCGATAACCATGTGAAAAGATGCTTAACATCATTAATTATTAGGGAAACGCAAATCAAAACCACTCATTTCACACCTATATATCATCTCACACCTATTAAGATGATTATTGTTAAAAAAAATAGGAAATAACAAGTGTTGTCGAAGATATGGAGAAATTAGAATCCCGTGCATTGTTGATGGGAAAGTAAAATGCTACAGACAGTGTTGAAAACACTATTGTGATTCCTCAAAAACTTAAACCTAGAATTATAATATAATCCAGCAATTACACTTCTGAGAGTATATATTCCAAATAATTGAAAGCAGGGATTCAAAGAGATATTTGCATATCAATTTTCATAGCAGTATTATTCATCATAGCCAAAAGGTGGAAGCAACCCAAGTATCCACCAACAGGTGAATGGATAAATAAAATATGGTATATAAGTACTCATCCTTGAAAAGAAAGGAGATTCTGATATTTCCTACAACATGAATCAAACATGAGAACAGATGCTAAGTAAAATAAGCCAATTACAAAAGGAGAAATATTGCATGATTCCACTTATATGAGGTACCTAGAGTAGTCAAATTCACAGATACAGAAAATAGAATAGTGATTGCCAGGTTTGGGGAGAGGAGGGAGTATGAAATTATTATTTAACAGGTACAGAATTTTAGTTGTGCAAGATGAAATAGTTCTATGGTTAGATAGTAGTAATAACACAACTGTGTGAATGTACTGACTCGTGAACTTAAAAATGGTTAAGATGGTAAATTTTGTTATATTCACTTTCTGCCATTAAAATAAAACTAAAATAAATTAGAAATATTTTTCAGACAAATGTAGAGAACTGTGCACACAGCAGGCAATTAGAATATACTAGCTACCACTTCTTCCTATAAACACTAAGATGGATTTTGGATTAAAGACCCACTTATCTGCTGTTCTTTCTAAATCTTACTTCTTTGGCTAAAACCTTGAATTTTAGTAGAAGGAAGATCTTAAAGAACTGGTCAGATTGGGTCTCTGTCACTTCATTTGATTGTTTATCTAAAACTGAGCAGTTTATTAGAGAACATTATATATAATTATATATATGTAATATATATATATCCCCATTTAGATATAAAATGCTGTTTCTTGGTATTAATATGCCTCTTTTTATATGGCAGCAAATTTGATCATCCAAGTTTGATAAGATAATATGTGTTCCCATCTTGTTGCTTGGATACAATGACATTAATATTCTTGAAGTAATAAAAAAGGGAAGCAAGTTATTTTTTCCTCCACAGTAAGATTCACATCTAATGGAGAATTTTACTTTCTATTGTTCTAATGTAAAATATATTCAGTGCTCTTCATATTATACATGAGTATTAGAGTTAATATGTAGCTTGACCACCGGGGTCTAATGTTCACACATATTAGACTGGACGTTTTGCCAGACATAAACTCCTCATTCTTTACACTTGCATTTATTTTTATTTTTATTTTTACCTCATTTTCTTGTAAACCATCTTGCATTTCTTAAAGAATATTTTGAAGGATGTTAATATATAGTTAAAACATTATATTGTTAAATAAGTTTGAGAAATATTAGGTAAGCATTGTGAAGCATTTATTTATAACTGAAATTCTCGGGCATCTTATGTAAACATTTGTACTTTTTTTTCTCTGAGCAGGAAATACAATAAATGGTAAGTTCTCAAACTATTTATTCACTCTGATGCTTATTTTTTTTTTAATTGAATCATTTCTTGACTGTTAAAACACCCTTGAGACACAATACAATTTGGGATTGGGTTGGATGAGGTGGGACATTTTACCCATGAGGAAAGTGGAAACATCTTTATGCTGGTTTTTCCCCAAAAGAGACAGAAAAGGCAAATGTTGGATTTTTCTTATTTAATGAAAATGTTAGTGTGGTGGGGTTGACCCTATAAAAATTTGACAATGTTAACTTGGTGGTGACTAGCATTTAACAAGTGCCTGCTGAGCCTCAAAGGTTTTGCCTTATTAGAGAAGAGTAATAGAGTGATAAACAAAGGGAAATACACAGGATTGGGAAAGCTTAATCCATTCATTTGAATCCTGCTAAATTAATTCTCATTACTGTAGCTTAAAGCACAATGAATGGTTTAAGCCCAGATTCTTCAAAATTGAAAAAAATAAAGGCAAGAAGATATGGTTAAAATAATTAGAAGATATAACCTAAAATATCATTTTGAATGGTAACAGAAGTTAAAGTATATAGGAATAGTCAAACAAGAGATATGTAAGAATAATTCACAGAAAAGTATAATATAAAAAGTATAACACTTTAATGAAAGACTTTAAAGAAACCTAAATAACTGGTCAAATATCCTATGTTCTAGAATAGAAAGCATAATATTATAAAGATGGCATTTTTTCTAAACTGACTTGGAGACCTTATGCATTTCCAGCTAAAATCCCATTAATTATATTTTTGAAACTTGACAATATGATTCTAAAATTTATAAGGGACATAAGAGGGTCTAGTATTGCTAAGATGCTGTTGAAGAATAAAAATGAGACAGACAGACTTGTTTTACTAGATATAAGCACTTACAATGGAGCTATAGTAATTAAGAGTACAATATTAATGCAAGGATAGATACAGAACTTAGGAAAGATTCAAGCATAAATGGAGCTTTGATATATGAAAGAAGTGACATCGGAGATCAATTGAAAAAGGAGGGACTGGCAAAAAATAGAGCTTAAAGCACTTGGTTAGCTATTTGAAAGTGGGAACATTGGCTTCAGTTCATGGTATGCCACATAACCAAAAATCAGCTCTGTATATATTAAGGCCAAAAGCAAAATTCAAGACCTTTGGAAGAAATCGTAGTATAAAATATTTCTAATATTTTATGGGATAGGCTTTCTAAAACAAGATACAAAAAGTGATAACCAAGAAGAAAATGAATCTGGTAAATTATTTTACATTAATATCAAGTATTATTCATCCAAAGATACCTTAAAGTGCAAAAAAGATACCATCTAAGAAGATATTTATAACATACATAACAACCTAAAGAAGATTAACTCAATAATATGTATATCCAGTATGTGATTGGCAAAAATTAATGTCTTACATTGCTAAGAGTTGGAGGGGATGGTGATCATACAATCCCTTCTACAATGTTGGTGACAGCACACAGTGGTACAACTTCTTTGGAAAACAACTTGGCATTGTCTATAAAATTCAACATTTATATACCCCACAATTCAGCCATTCTGCTTATAGTTTTTAATCCTAGGCACTTGGAAACCTGTCGAAGAATGGGGATAGCAGTACTCTCTGCCATAGTAAAACAATTGATCTGGAAACAACACAATGCTCTTGATGAAAGAATGAGTGAATGAATTGTGCTATATTCAAAGGATAGAATGTTATACAGCAGTGAAAATTTAACGAACTACAACTAAACGCAAGAATAAATAGGAATCTTAGTATACTAAGTTTGAATGAATGAACAAAAGCATTTCCAAAAAACTGAAAACAGTACACACAAAAATGTACAACATATTCTTTATTTTATATAAATATTGATAGAGATAATATAGAAAAACATAAAGTAATAAAATGAAAAACACAAAATTCTCAAGAAAGTGGTTAGCTTTGATAGAAGGATGAGTGGATAGGCAGAAATCTAGGTTAGGACAGGATAAAAACTAATAACTAGGTTATTAGTGATATTATCGTTCCTAGGCTGGGTGATACGAATGTTATATTTCCTAAGAATAAATTAACAAATAAATAGGCTGTCAGTGGACCTTTTAAGTACTGTTCATGATTAATTTATTTGTGTATACCTGATTTTCCTAAAGAAAATAAAAAATAAAATCACATTTTTGCATTGTAATGACTCACTCTCTCCACAGAAGCCATTATTAGAATGGAAATCAGCTGACTTTCAAGCAACTCTAGCTTCCAGTGTTTAGGAAAACTTTCTGTTCTGCTTCTCCCATACAGAAAACTAGGAAGTCTTTGAGTACTCTCAATACAATTCTGGCATCACAAACCTTCCTTGACATGTGTGAAAATAGAAAAAGTTCTAAATGCACAGCAAGGCCTTCCTGTGTGCCGGTTGGGAGTACTTTGAATGTCACTAAATTTTATTTTATTTAAAAAAATCTTATTTTTACAGTAATCACTCTCCATTGAAACCTGTCAATCTCTAAATTTAACTTTTTCATTTTTCACATGACAAAGGACAAATCCACCAAGTGGGATTGCCTCCAGCAATAGTCATGTCACTGAAATGAAAGTCAATGGAAATAGATCAATTCTGATTTTGACCATGCTGAAAGCTGTGAGTTTCCCCAACCAGTTTAGGACTGCAGTCATCTGAAATAGCACCAGTAGCTGAAAAGTAAACTAAATTGTGGTTTCCATGAGTCATTGATGATCATCACAATCGGTTTCCTGTCAAACTCTAGTGGCATCTTTGGCCTCTTTGGAATGCATAAAAATGTTCCTTTTTCCGCCAGTGTATATGCTTGCTTTCCTGTTCACTCACTTTCCACTGGACATGTTCCAACCTCCATGGGTTAGTATTTTAATAGCTACCTTCCTTGGCCAGGAAGCAGCTTAAACTACAATTCATTCAGATTGGTAAAAATAGATCTTTCTGGGAACTACAATCTCCAAGTCAATTGAGAAAACCATCTGACTAAGAGACAGATGAAGAGAAAACACAATAATTAAAGAAAAAAAAGCAAAGAATTTTGATTGGGAGATGATTTGCAGTCTAATTTTTTCAGTGTTTCTAACAACACTAAAAATGGAAGCAAAAGGCCAATTTTGATTTCATTTAAAGTTATGATCTTTATGGCCTTCTGCTCAAACCCTAGAAGTGCTCTTAAAAAATACTATCACCGTGGAGTCTAGATGAGATGAACATTGCCTAAGTACATTTAGTTTGATGAAGGAGAAGACCATTTTATTTGTTCATTTATTTATTTACCCATTTATTAATATTTATTACCAGGTATCTTATTTTTGTGAGGAACTGGGTGTTGACTGAAAACAGTTTGAAGCACAGTCTCTTTCTTCAAAGAGTTTATATCTAGTAGAATTTATACCCTTATATAGATAAATCAAGACTTTAATCTATCATTAAAGCATAGAAAATATTTTTCTAACATTTTTAAACATATAATTGAAGTTTGAATATCAAACTCATAAGAAATAAATTTAGACATTTCTTTTTCTTTAGAACTTTTACCTTGTGCTTAAAAATTATATCTATAAATCAAACTGCCTTATATTTTAGAGGATTAATAAGAAATAAAATCTAAAACATCTTTGTGAATCAACATTGCTAAAATATGTTTTTAATATTTCTCATTTATCCAAGACCATTTTAGACATTGAATTATCTTTAAGGCCATAAAAATCATTCAAATTGAAATAATTCTTTTCAGAGAGGGAGGGACTCACATAGAGCCCATTGTAAGTGTGATTATTAATATAATTTCATTCTCAAAGAAGATCATATCTTTGAATGTGCCCTACAGATGTGTAGATCAGTGACATTTCATTGTGAAAACTGTCATATTTGTCATCTGTTTATTACTAATAAGGTTCTTGACCTTTCGAATTCCTTGAAAGTCCATGAAAACCTTATTGCTACTGACGATTGTATCTTAAAGTAAAGGAAAATACAAAACATTTATACAGGTCAGAAAGTATGGGACTCTGATTTTTCCTGAGGGTTTTAACTTTCTGTGGTAATTAATTTAAGAGATTTTGAAGAATATTTTTATTTAAAAATACACAGTTGAAACACCATTTATAGATACACTGAGTGAAAATAATCAGACCACAGATCATGATGCTCCCATCAGTGAGAGCCAATTTTGTTACAACTTTAAAAAATGCTAAGGATAGAAAAATAAAATGTGTAAGTCAAGTAGTTTAAGGACTAGGTTTTAGCATGATATGTTTGGCTTCTCATTTTATTTTCTTTTTATTTGTCTCTATATCTCACACTCATATTTAGAGTTCACCATGAATTTTATGTGATGAAAGAAATGAAGGAAAGAACAAAAACCAACAGCAACAAAACAAGAAAATTCCAAGAGAAAATCAAAGACAGATAGAAATTCATTAATTCATTGCATATATATTAAGTGATATGTGTTCAATATACTATATTTACTGCTACATAGGGGCATAAATATGACAAACCAAAAATCTCCACTTTCATAGTTAATAATTCTGTTGAAAGATAAGATAAAGAAACATGTAGACATAAAACCCAAAGATACTGAGTTGGTTGTAATCTCTCCTAAAACTCAAATAAATATTAGGCCACCAATATACTTTCTCAAATAAATTTATAAATTTTTCCCTTCTATAGTCCTTAACACAATTTGTGTTTATTCATTGACTTGTGTAGCTTTTTAAAATACCTACCAGCTCTGTTCAGCTGTAAATTCCATGAAGACAAGAATCATCACTATTTTGCTGGTCCATGTTTTCTCAGCACCTAGCATAATGTCTAGCACATGGAAGCACTCAATAAATACTTCTTGATGAATGGCCAAATAAGTGAATGCTAAGGAAATAATGTCTGTACATTTAGTTGAAGAAATACTATGTAATAATAAAAAATAATCAATAATAACAAGTATAATAATGTTGAAAATATTCAGATAATAATATTTAAGGGAAAATCAAACAGTGATGCAAAATTAGACACAAAAAATGGTCTCCAAGTAAAAATAGATTTTTAAAAAGAGGAATCATAGAAAATGTTTCCTCTGGTAAGGTGTGAATTACATTCTTTTCAATATTTTCCAAATTTTCTAAAATGATCAAGTTTTCTGTTTAAGGTAATGAATTACAAAAAGGTACATTAAATGAAGTTGACAGTAGGTCCATTACAGAGTTTTTGGAAAGTTTTAATAAGATTGTAAAAGATTAAAGGATTATGGCTAAGGAGATTATGATCAATATGTTAATTCTATCCTCCAGGGGAAATGCATGAGATTGGTACTGACTCCAGATGGTGCCAGGCCCTTCAATATTATGAGTTACAACTATTAAAAAAGTGAAGTTTTTAGTAGCACCTAATGCATTTTATTTAGTGAGTTCTAACCCATAAAGAAAATTAGATTTAATTCGTAGGTGAAAATGATTTTGATTTATCAATAGTCAAGTTAAAATTTTTCATTCAGCACATAATGAAGATATTCTAAATAGTAGCAGAAGAGTTCATATAACAGAATTACCATTCTTAAACCCACTGTCCTTGTTTTCCTGAAAATACTGAGAGTTTTGTTTGGTTATACTCTTTCTATTGTATGTGCACTTAAAATTTTAGGAAATTTAACAAGGCTTACTAGGTGTAAACTGAGAAGAACAATTAACTAGCACTCCTTTTCCCCTCGTCATTACTTTATGAATATTTTCAAACATATCACAAGGTTGAAAGTTTTTTACAGTGAGCATCCATATATACCAATACTTAATTTTCCATTAACATTTTATTTATTGCATATCTATCCAGCCATCCTTCCAAAATTCATCAATCCAACAAATCTTATCTTGTGATGAATTTCAAAGCAAATGACACACTTCTTCTATTTCAGATGCATTATTAACCACAATTAAATATTTGTCTATAATATTTTCTTTTTATATAAAAATGTCATACAATGCAATGGGAAAATCTTAAGTATACATTTGTTCAGTTATGACAAATGAATACACTTGTGTAACTCATAACCCTCCAGAAATTCCCCTACTATCACTCCAGAAATTCCCTTCATGTCCTTTCCCAGTTAATCCCTACCTTCATTCCCTGAGCCCAGCACTGTTCTGATATCTTTACACCATATATTAGTTTTGTCTGTTCTAGAATTTTACATAAATTGAATCATATAATATTCATTCTTTTGTGTAAGGCTTCATTCACTCATCCATATTTTTGCATGTATCAGCAATTTATTATTTTTTATTGCTGTAATATTCCATTACATGAAAAGATCAAAGTTTGTTGTCCATTTTTAAGTATTTGGGTCTGGTCAGTACTGAAATTGGTTCATAGGAGCTACCATCATGATGGCTTTTTATAACAGAGTAGACTCTGGTGGTTTGATTTTTAAGCAAAGAGCATGAGATAAGTACACTAAAAAATGGGTAAGTGGAGAGGAATTGCATGGAGAGGTATAGACTCTCATGGAAAATCTTTCTTGTCAGACATGTTCAGAAGAGATAGCACAAATTAGGGAGCAGTTTTCTGAACTCATAAACATAAATGCTTCCAGCCTCCACTTATTATTCCCAGGAAGGATTCTCTCAGGAAGAATCAAACAAAAGGAAAAAAAGATGTTGAGTGATTGAGACTGTGAAGCAGGAATGTGTGAGATACACGTCATTCAACTCCTACTTCAGAGGTGTCCTGCTGCAGCCAAGGACAGCTTTCCACGAAGGCATCCTGCGTGCCTATTGTTGGGACACTCAACGTCTACTGACTTTGGACAGATTTTTATCAACTAATTACCAGAAAACCCCAAAGAGGCTTGGCCATTTACTGTTGGTGAACTTTGGGGGCCTTTGATGTGTGCTCTTGGCATGCCAAATGATAATTCACACAAAGATAAAAAGCATCCAGGACACTAAAAGGCTTTCCTTAATAGATTAAAGCTTCATAGCTGGTCAATGACAAAGGTCTTTCAATACATATTTTCTTTCTCCTTTAGAGTAAATATGTAATCATCCTGTGTAAATAATGAGAGAAAATTACACCAGTAGAAAGGAAACCACAGAGTTTTATGATTTCGAGGCAGGCAAATTAAACAGAATCAGATGAAATGAAATGCCCAATATCATAAGAAAATAACAGATGTTTTGCTAGAATAAATTTCTTACCTCAATAACCTTTATAAAGTTAAAAAATTACCAGATATCTTTCCTCTAGATTGTTGTTTGTAGGTGGCCTGGATGCTGTTTACACCTGAGACCACCTTCTCTCACCTTGACTTCCTCCTATTAGATATAACCAAGGTTTTTATGAATAAGAAAATGTAAATGTTCTGTCATCTTACAGGACAGAAGTGAGGCAACAGTGGAGGGTGTTATTAGGAATCCAAGAGAGGCCTAAAGCATAGTTACAACCCTTAAGAAATTTATAGCATAGTTGATAAAAATTAATATAGGTGGGACCCTGAAAAATGTAAAGAACGTTGAATAAGGACAATTGAAATGTGATAAGGCATAGACTTTAAGTACAATGATGCATTGATGGAGTAGGGTCAGAGGAAAGTCAGACCTAAGGAACTGATTAGACTTACGATAGGCCTTAAAGAATGGGCAGGATCTGACTAGCGGGAGAGAGAGAGAATATGAATTACAGTAGAGGCTTCTACAGTGTTTCCTGCTATTCCCATGTACTCTGGAGATTAAATGTTAAAACAGGTACAATATATTCATTTATAGAGATTATTGGGTGGTTTATTAACTCAGATATTCACTTTGCTCTTTGTACTATATGCTGCCACAGAATTTTACAGCCTTTGAATAATTAAGCAATATTTATTTCTGAAAGACATTGGCATAACTATGGATATTATACACTTAATATTTCTTGTTAAACCTGTGTGTGAAATGTTTGGACCTCATTGCTTTAGATGTAAAATGTAATGCTATTCTTGATATAAGAACATTACTTTTTGTCTCTTAAAGGATTTTCCTTTAGGGGATTCACACATTTAACAGAGTTATGTTTGCTTTTACCTGAAATGACTAAATGGGTGTCTTGAAAGTTGTCTTCTGAACTCCCTGGCTTTCTTTTCATCTGAAGTAGTTTTCCTGACATGCTATTAAAAAAGAAGAAATTGAGAAGAAAAGGGAGAAAGAGAAGACAATATTAAACAACTCTTGTATTAATAGATCAAGTCTGAGTCCTTTCTTTAAATTTGTTGTGGTGTTTGCACTGTTGTTGTGTTTGAACATGGTCTATGAAATTAGTCACTAAAATATGATTAAATATGAATCTTTACAAAATATTTACATTTTTACTACCCTTCAGATTTTATATCTTCTGGGGCTTTTTGTTGTTTGTTTAGGCACTTGTCAAAAGTTCGAGAAAAGAAGCCTACTATCTTTTAAAAGTTTGATTTTAATTTTAAACCATGGTAGGACATGAGCAGGAAAGTGCATATAAAACACTATATTGAAAATGAGAGTATAAATTACAAAAAGAAATCTAATTTTCAGAGGTAAATCTCTCATTCTTTCCCTTTTCCCTAAACCCAAGTGCCTCTAAATCCTTCTGTTTACATCAGAAATGTGGATAACCTAACTGGAGATCAGGTTATTTTTAATTTTAAAAATGAAAGTTCTTAGACTATACATTCTTTATGCTTCTTTTTATTGTTAATATTTTATATTTAATAATCACCTAAATTATTATAGAGTATGACTACAAAATAAAAGATTTAAAAATCACAAGGTCATAGAGGAATAATTAGAGCTACATGGTGCCAATATAAAAAATACAATGAGTTGATAATTTTATTTTTTCCATATTTTTGCCTTAATTATAATCCTGAGAGACCAAAACTATAATCTATTTAAATTTTCTCTATCAATTTTAAGATTTTAAAGTAAGACCTTATTATATAACTTACTTGTGAATTTCCTTGTAAATTTCCCTGATGTTAATTAATCTTTCATTTTTGGGGGGAAAAAGATATCACCTGTTGGCACAACATAGTCCCATGGTTATTTTTTCTAAGACAAAAATTATTGTATTTTTATAGTCTGAATGCCTCTCATTTCCAATGTCCCATAGAGGCAAAAGCTCACTGAAATATTTTCAAAGCAAGGAAAAAATACTAGAGTCTTGCTAAAATCTTCCTCTTCTGGATTTATACATTTCTTATTGCCAAGACTAGGAAGTGCTATATAATCTATTCCCAAATACCAACATTTCTGGACACAAATGGAAGGATCATATACTTAATTCAGTGTTCAGTTACATTTTATTTGGATTTTGTGGTGCATACCATGATGTGTCATCAAAATTGCTCTTTAGGAATGAAGTAATCAATTCCCCAAACCCTCAGAGTGCTGCTGGAAGTTAGTACCTTTGTGGCTCACCTTTATTTATTGAGAATTTCCTTGGCTGAAGAAAACTGCTTCACCCAAGGCAACACTTCCTTTTAGGGGCATGCAGTCTCCAATGCTTGCCTATGTCATTCCAACTCAGAATGATTCTGTCAGAATGATTCTGAAGGGCCATACTACCTCAAGGGCTCATCAAGAAGTCAATTGAGGCCTTTAATGAGATTGCAACAGAGCTCAGCTTCTCCCTCAGCCCAATCCTGTTTTCGTCCCTTCTCTTACACAAGTGTTGGTCCCAAATGTACTCCTTAATTAATGTGCAAAATGCTAATATCCATCTCAGTGTCTGCTTCTTGGCAAACACAACCTATGACACGTGATGGTCCATGATAAGAAAGTACAAGAAAGCAGATGATAATACGCAGTTTTGTAGCTGGATCACCTACAACCTAGCGGGCAATTGGGCCATCATTATTGTTTGTACAAGAAGTACAGATAATCCCCAGGACAAGGTAGCAGTGCAATTGTTCATCAATGGTGAACTGCAGGAGAATACATTAGCTGGTATCGTATATCAGGTGTTTGAGAAAGCAGTACCTATGAGGACAATGAAATTAAATTGCTATTGCTAAACTCAGTTGAAATTCTGGGAAAAGATAAAGAGTTGAGAGTAATTAATCAGCAATTAAACTTTAGTGTAAAAGCTAGAGGGTCTTGTTGTCAGCATATAATGAGGTTTGCATATCCTGTATGGAGAAAGTAGAAAATGCTGAGGTCCAGGGCTAGGTCTTAATCCTAACAGTAACCAAACTCCAAAAAGCATTAAAATTATAGCCAAGGTCAGATTGTCATAGCCATCTCTTTGGGAAAGTCATGCTTGGAAAAGAATGGAAATCTGGTACATGGAGTGGCATTATCAGTGCTGATGCGTGTAAGAATCTTGAATCCTTCAAATTCCTCTGGACTCTCTGAGCCAGCAGAAATGTTATCACTCTCCACTCACTTGAAGATGCTGCAGGAGCCTCTCCCTTGAAAGACATTTCACTCTTCTCTGCTGGTTGAGGATCTTCTCCAACCTTCCCTGTTGGCTGCTAGGACAATAACTATGGCATTTACTTAACTATTTGACAAATAATAATTGTATATATTCATGAGGTACATAGTGATGTTTTGATATATTTAATGTATACTGATCAGATCAAGGTAATCAGCATATCCATCATCACAAAATACTCCTTCTAGCTATTTGAAATATACAATATGTTATTGTTAACTATATTCATCCTACAGTGGTGTAAAACACTAGAATACATTTCTCTTACCTAGCTATTATTGTGTAACCCTTTAACAAATCTCTTTGTATCCCTCCCTTCCCCTGTATCCTTCCCAACTTTTAGTATCTTCTGTTCTACTTTCTACTTCTATAAGATCAACATTTTTAGTTTCCACATCTGAGTGAGAACATGTGGTGTTTAACTTTCTGTTCCTGGCTTATTTCATTTAACATAATGTCCTCCGGTTCTGTTCATGTTGCCATGAATGACAGGAGTTCATTCTTTTTTGTGACCCAATAATATTTCATTATATGTATAATAATAAAATAATATATATATATATATACACACACATACTACATTTTTTTAATCCACTCATCTGTTGTTGGACACTTAGGTTGATTCCATATCTTGGCTATTGTAAATAGTGCTGCAATAAACATGGGGGTACAGATGTCTCTTCAATGTAATGATTTCATTTCCTTTGTATAAATTCCCAGTAGTGAGATTGCTAGATCATATGGTAGTTCTACTTACAGGTTTTGAGGAACCTCCATACAATTCTCCATAGTGGCTGTACTAGTTTACATTCCCACCAAGAATGTATAAGAATTCCCTTTTTTCTACATCCTTTCCAGCACTTGATATTCATTTATTTTTTTAATAATAGATATCCTTACTGGGGTGAGATGATATCTCATTGTGGTTTTTGGTTTGCATTTCCTTGAATAACTAATGATGTTGAGCATTTTTCACATATTTCTTGGCCATTTACTTTTGAGAAATGTCCGTTCAGATCATTTGCTCATTTTTTTAATTGAATTGTTTGTTTGTTTGTTTTTCCCCTGTTGAGATGTTTGAGTTCCTTGTATATTCTGTATATTAATCCCCCATCAAATTAGTAGTTTAAAAATATTTTCTCCAATTCTGTATATTGCTTTTTCACTCTATTGATTGCTTCCTTTGCTGTGCAGAAGCATTTTACCTATTTATTTTTGCTTTTGTCACTTTTGATTTTGGAATCTTACTCATAAAATCTTTTCCCAGACCAATGTCCTGAAGTATTTACCCTATATTTTCTTCTAGTAGTTTTATAGTTTCAGGTCTTACATTTAGGTCTTTGACCCATTTTGAGTTGATTTCTGTACAGGATGAGAGGTGGAGATCTGGCTTCATTCTTCTGCATATGAATGTCCGGTTTTTCCAGCACCATTTATTGAGGAGACCATCCTTCATCCAATGAGTGTTCTTGGAAATTTTGTCAAAAATCATTTAGCTATAGATAATGTGGATTAATTTCTGAGTTCTCTATTCTGTTCCATTGGTTTATGTATCTGTTTTTATGCCAGTACTACGCTGCCTTAGTTACTATAGCCATTTGGAGGTCTGGTTGTGCTATACCTTCAGCTTTATTCTTTTCGCTCAGGATTGCTTTGGCTATTCAGGGTTTTTTGTGATTCCATATAAATTTTAGCATTTTTTTCTATTTCTGTGATAAATGCCATTAGTGTTTTAATAAAGATTACATTGAATCTATAGATTGCTTTGGATGGTACTGTCATTTTAACAATATTAATTCCTCTGATCCATGAGCATTGGATGTCTTTACATTTGTTTGTATCATCTTCAATTTCTTTCATCAGTGTTTTGTAGTTTTCCTTGCAGAGGAAAAATTATTAAATTTATTTCCAGATATTTTTTGTAGCTATTATAAATAAAAAGTCTTCTTGATTTCTTTTTCAGCTATTTCACTATTGGCATATAGAAACACTACTGATTTTTGCATGTTAATGTTGTATCCTGAAACTTTACTGAATTCATTTATCAGTTCTAAGAGTTTTTTGGTATAGTCTTTATATTTTTCTATATATGAAATCATGTCATCTGTGAAGAGAGATCGTTTGACATCATCCGTTCCAAGTTGGATGTCTTTATTTTTTTCTCTTGCCTAATTGCTCTAGCTAGGATTTCTTGCACTATGTTGAATAAGACTGGCGAGAGTTGGCATCTTTTTCTTGTTTCCAATCTTAGAGGAATGGCTTTTCCCCATTCAGTACGATGTTAGCTTTAAAAGAACTTGGGTTTTGTCTCAGTATAACCAGGGATATTCTGTGTCTGCTAAGGGAGAAAAGGGATGTTTCCCTGAATTAACTTGACTAGCTAGCCATTATGTATTGGCAGGAGCAGGGTGATTACTCATGGGTATGGATTTTGAGGCTGCTGGACTATATTAGGACAGAAAATACATTTATAACAAAGAGAGATAACAAAACACTCTTCTGGAATACAGAATTTAACACCTTGGAAGATGGTACACATATGCAGATGGCTTTAGAAGCATAGAAAAAGTGACGGTTCACATTAAATAAGATAGAAATGACAGACTTACCAAGGTAAATCATAAGAAATGGAGCTAAAAGGCCCAGAAAAGTAGGCATTTTGGAGTGTATATGCTTTATGTGACTATACAACCTCCCAGAAGACTCTGTTCTACACAATAATCCAAAGAAATGCACTTCCAGGCAGATCCCAGTGGAGGCGCTCCTTTCTGGGCCAAGGCTGACAATAGGAGAAGCCATCACAGAGCTAGGCTCATCAATTGCAGTAGGAATGATAGCAATTGGAAACAATAGGGGCCAGGTGCTATAGTGTAACTGTCAGAATACAGATAGATGCAATTATCACAGTGAACAGCCAGGATGGAGTTGTAGCAAAGTGAGTCTGACTTGCAGGAGTGTAAGAAGATAATTAAAGGTAAATGGTGGGTGTTCAACTTTTAGCATAACAGCGAGGAGCTGCATGGACCCATTCCTCAGCTCCTTGCACGAAGCAGGCAAGTAGAGGAGTCAACATCTTGCCAGGTGTAATTGATCCTGCTCACGAGGTGGGAGCAGAGGTCCTATTACATAGTGGGGACAAGAGGAATACTTTTGGCATCTCCCTGATCCATTTGTGTACTTCTTGGTACCCCTTTCCCAGGTTTGAATGTTAACAGACAAGTTCAGCAATACTCCCCTGAGAAGGGCATAGTGATAATGGGCTCAATCACTTTAGAGATCAGGGTCTAGAAGCCTAGAAAGGAAATTTAGTCCAAAAAATGGATAAAACTGCCTAGGAGAAGATTATAACAGATTAATAAATATTATCTACTATTTGAAAAAGTTGAATCCCCAAAAACCACAAATCCAGAGCAACAGAGTCTAGTGGACAAGGGAGAGTCTTGGACTACTGCTCAAGGTGTTCTTCTTCCCCCCCAACAGAAGTGTTCCTGTCCCTATACTCTGTCCCTAGACAACTGGCTTATTTAATCAATAAGCTGCTTATTTAATCAATCAGATGCTACACTATTCTAAATGCATGGAAAAAAGATTTACTTCTAAAATGGACATCTAAAATCTTCTTATTTTTAAAAGAACATTGAAAAATATCATTTCAAGTTTTATGCAGATTGCCTTTTTATATTATTTTAAACTCTGGTGTTCTGCTTAAATATATAACAAAAAAAAAACCCACCAAAATATAAAATAAGGTGATTCTTCATAATAATAAATATTGAAAAATATTTCTGTCTCTATTAAATATTTAGTCTTTTTTTTTGCGAGGCCCTGAGTTTCTCAGTTAGCGATTTGTTAGGATTGAGCATGCCCTCATTCCAAGAGTAGCTCTGTTGCTGCACTAGAACACATACCTAATAGAGACTTAGGTAGACAGCCTAAGTCTTTGATGCTAGTGAGAGCTTTATTCAAGGATTCATTACTGGAGTCAAGTCATAGTGGTTGACAGAATTTCATTCTTTGGCTGAGAGATCAGGGAAATGAAACATTGTTTTCCAAAGGTTTTTGAAAGAGGAGTCTGAGCCCTATGAAAGACTCTCCTGAGTATGTAACCAGCACCACCAAGACGGTAAAGCTGAAATATGGATCACTCAGTTGAACTTTCAATGAAGCTTCATCTAAAGTTATCCTCGAATTGCTCATGTACTTGGGTCAGTAAATTTTTTGTTTATTTTTTGTGCCTAATTTATCATGGATAGAGTTTTCAGTTATTTACAACTGATAGTATCTTAAGTTATATATCCTTATGAAGCACTGCCATTAAACATGGATAGCTGTAAGTAACTTATGTGCACAGCATTGAGGGACCAGATGAGGCTGAAAAATCATAAACATATATTGGCATGATCTAGATGTTTCTGTGCTTTCTCCACCAAGCATTCACTACTACTGAAGGTCAACCAGAAAAAGAATGATTTAAAAAAAATGTACAGTGGGGTAAATACGGCAGAAACATGTGGGAGCCCAGAGCTCTCTTCCTTCTCTTCCTATGCGCCTGATATGCATGGGATTTGTAAGGCTCCCCTCTAGATTGCTTTTCAAGACCCAAAGCCCTGAAATTTCTTGCCCAGACAGCCTCAAGCCTGCTTCCAGGCCCTGTATAGGACCCTTCCCCAGATCTGTCCTCCCAAAGTCTGCTAGCCCCACTGGTGTCTATCACCCTACCTTGTGAGAGGGGTTTGCTAAGAGATGCTTACTAAGAGGATGTGGAGGGAGGTTGTATGTGCAAGCATGGGTGTCCATAAGTATGTAAGACCCCTCCCAGTACTAGATGGAGTATGGTACCAGGCGCATAGGAAGAGAAGGAAGAGAGCTCTGGGCTCCCACATGTTTCTGCCATATTTACCCCACTGTACATTTTTTAAAAATCATTCTTTTTCTGGTTGACCTTCAGTAGTAGTGAATGCTTGGTGGAGAAAGCACAGAAACATCTAGATCATGCCAATATATGTTTATGATTTTTCAGCCTCATCTGGTCCCTCACTGCTGTTTAACAAATCTTCTTCCCAGTTTACTCCACAGCAGTGAATCTTCAAACACTCTAGTCTATACCATCTGTCCCCTCATTCTTGGCACATGATTCAAGATCCATTTTTAGAGCAAATAGAGGGAATCCAGTTTTATTTCTTTTCTTGCCATATTTATTATATCTTACTCATAATTTTTACTTTTTACCTCAAAGAACAGGAAGTCTAGAATCATCCTCAAGAAATGGACTTTGGTGTTATGTAAACTCAGGATTAATTACTGTCTCTGATATTCATTATTTGTGTGATGGTAACTCTCCTCCTATGTGTGATAGAGTTAATATTAATAATAATAACTATCACATGAGAGTGGTAGTGAATTTGAAGAGAGAATACATTAAATACTGACAATAAAATGCCTGACTCATGCAAAATATTTAAAAGCTGTTAACTTTATTCAACTTTAAGCTTTTATCTTTTAACTACAATGCAAAAAAAAAAAAATCTAAGGGAAACTCCTTAGAATGCTCTGAATTAGTACCACTAATTAGAACCACCATTAGACCTGAGCAAGTGTATTGCTGCACTAGAACACATACCTCAGGATGCCTGTGATTTTGAGTGCCTTATTCAATTTTTTTGAGTCTCCCTCTATATTCTTGGGACCAACTGGGGTTAGCAGTGTGATCTTGGGATTCTTTGAGCCCATACATGGTCCTGCATGTATCTGATTGTTGGTTGGACCAGACATGAAATTTCCTAGGTCCCTCTCTAGTGGCTTGGACTGGCCAGAGCTTGCAATGCAGTCTGAGTGAGGTACACCAAGACTGAACCAGCTTCCCAATTTCTCCTTGTTGGGACATTCCCTCATCCTCTTATGGGGTTGACCAATTACACCAATGAACTCCAAGAGTCATGCCTGTAGGTCAGGAGGGTGTCCTGACGGGCAAATTCTTCCCACTGGCTGGTAAAGTATTTCTTTCATGAGATGATGTAAAATTGGTACACCAGGATGGTGCTGACATGCTGGTTTGGGGTGAATTCCATTTATGTTGAATGCAGGATTTGTTCATACCTCTGGGCTACTAATAGTTCATTTCTGATCTTTAGGCTTGAGCTGCCTGGGTGGGTCTGTCAGTTGGTTCTCACCTATTGTGCTCGACTGCAGGGCTGCATCTGGTCTACAGCACCCAAGGGGTAGTGGCTAGAATCCTTTACCATGTGTACCCCTTATCACTGGCACCCAGAATTGTCATCTCATTCCCTCTACACACACACACAGTGTCTCTGCCATGTGTCACAGTCCTCTGGGGTAGTTAGCTACACCTGTCTCTTCCAAGAGCTTTTGTAACCAATCATCTACAATGTCAATGGGCTCTTCCTCTTGATGTCCTCTCACATGGTATTATTGTGATCTCCAGGGTCACTCTTAAGATGTACTGCAAACTAGTGCAACCTCTGTGGAAATCAACATGGAGATACCTTAAAGTGATACAAGTAGATCTACCATTTGACCCAGCAATCCCATTACTGGGCATCTACCCAAAAGAACAAAAGACAGTCTACCAAACAGACATCTGCACTCAAATGTTTATAGCAGCACAATTCACAATTGCAAAGATGTGGAAACAACCAAAAAGCTTCTGCACAGCCAAGGAAACTATCACGAGAGCAAACACAACCTACAGAATGGGAGAAAACATTCACATGTTACACATCTGATAAAGGGCTGATAACTAGAATCTATATAGAACTCAGGAAAATCAGCAAGAAAAAATCAAAGAACCCTATCAAAAAGTGAGATTCCGCTTTTTAAACCTATTTGGAATGACATACTACACCATTAGCAAGGATGTGGGTCATGTGCTCAAAGTCACACAGCTGGGAAGTGGAAACCCAAATAGGACCCAGATCTATCTCCTTCCAAAGCAGTCAAGTGTGCTCTCTCCACCACTCTTCCTCACCTCCACCTGGTAGAAACCAGGATGATGTTCACCCATCAACTAAGAAAACCGGTGATTATAACCTCAGCACAGATTTTGTTTAATTCTATGTCCCTGATGGGTCTTTTGGAAAATTCTGGCTGTTTTGAGTAACCCTTATTCATATTTTTTCACTCTTCCTCTCACTCTCATACATTCACACTCCCACTGTCATACTCACATACTCAGCTTTACACTCTCGCTTCCAAACTTTCATATTTACACTCTCATATATTCATTCATACTCATTCACATATTTTTTCTTTTTTTGAGACAGAGTCTCACTCTGTTGCCCTGGCTAGAGTGCCATGGCGTCAGCTTAGCTCACAGCAACCTCAAACTCCTGGGCTCAAGCGATCCTCCTGCCTCAGCCTCCCGAGTAGCTGGGACTACAGGCATGTGCCACCATGCCCGGCTAATTTTTTCTATATATTTTTAGTTGGCCAATTAATTTCTTTCTA
>CAUYRT010035528.1:0-12746 GCA_963574885.1 Lepilemur ruficaudatus | reverse complement strand
AAGGTCAGGAGTTCGAGACCAGCCTGAGCAAGAGTGAGACCCCATCTCTACTAATAGTAGAAAGAAATTAATTGGCCAACTAAAAATATATAGAAAAAATTAGCCGGTCATGGTGGCACATGCCTGTAGTCCCAGCTACTCAGGAGGCTGAGGCAGGAGGATCTCTTGAGCCCAGGAGTTTGATGTTGCTGTGAGCTAGGTTGATGCCATGGCACTCTTGCTGGGGCAATAGAGTGAGACCCTGTCTCAAAAAAAATAAATAAATAAAACTCTAAGCCAATTTATATTCCTACCAACAGTTTACAAGAGGGTCCCTTTCCCCTTTGCTTACGCCCTCACCAAGAGAGGGTCTAAACCAGACTTCGGAGTCGTTCCTGCATCAGTCTGCCCTGCCCACCCCCAACTCCCAGGCTGTTGGCTTCAGAAAGTGGAGTTGATGTGAGTGAGTGACCCGTGTCCATTAATGCACCGGGAGATGCAGCGCCCTTGCTGGGCGAGGCTCCTGCCTGGCTCCCCCACGGGCGGGCTGGTGCTGCCCCGTGAAGGATGCAGCCTCGGGCTCCCTGCAGAAACAGAAACTTGCCCACGCGAGCAGGAGACCCCAGGCGTGCTTGAAGATGGGTGGGTGCCTGTCTTCGTGTTCATATGGGCAGACACCCACCAATCTCCAAATGTGAGTCACACCTGGAAGTCTGTTGGGATTTTTCCCAAATCCTGACCCTCTCCCAGAGGGAATTGGCAGAAGCCTTCCCCTCCACACCCTCCCACCACATCTGACAGCGTCGCATCCCCTGGGGAATCCCAATATTGTGTGTGTGCCTGGCAGGGGGCTGCGGTTAGGAAGGCGTCTCCCTGCCAGCCCACTGGGGGGTGCATGGGAGTCTGTGGGTGGGCAGGGAGGGAGGTGGGTGCTGGTTGCATAGTGTGCTTCAGAGATACTGCATTGCAGGTGAGAGGATGAATGGGAGGGTGGCCCTAACTAAGGGTAAACAGATGTGGAGATCAGGTGGGACCAGGTGGAAGAAGCGGAGGGATGAGGGGAGAGACAGGGGAGCGCTGGCTGGAAGGAGGCCCTCAGCACCTGGGACCTGGGCACCAGCCGTCCTTCTAAGGCCAGGCAGCTGCTTGAGAGGCGAGAACCAGTCACCATCCCAGCTCACTGGTTTGACTTTTCCTCTCTGAGTTAACTGAACAGTTACCTTTGGCTTCGAAACACAGCCATGAGTTTTATTACTTGGAAGTTAAGACAGACTTTATCTTTCCCTTCTCCTTCTTCAGTGCTATGGCTCTATATGACAAGAGCCTCCCAGAGAGAGAGATGTGGATGCCAAAGCCCCTAGTGCCAGGTGCCTGGGTGGATCATCTGGGGTCTGCCTGGGTGTGGTGGGTGAGGGGTCTCTGGCATGGGTAAGTGATCCCTTATACCCTGGCTGCCTTCAAATGGGACAAAATGTCTCCTTTAAGCAGAGGCAGTTTGAGTCAACAAACATTTCTTTAACTATAGACTGGCCCATGCCTGTCCTGAACCTCCTTTCCTGAATATTCTCCACTCTAGAGGCTGGAAAAGTGAAAATCTACTTTTCCATCTTCTGTAGCTGCAGCGGACTTTTGACAATGCCCTGGCAATGAGGCATAGGCAGAAACCTGTTTGAGTTTTCGGAGATGCTTGCTTTTTAATAAGTGGGACAGATTTATCTGGCACCATCCTTTTCCCCTATCACCTACCTCAAATGGGGCTGTGATACCTGGAGCAATGGCATCCACAATGTGACACTAAGAAAAAGGCCAAGAAAAATACAGGATGTTATTCTTAGTATTATTGTGTCCTAAACCAGTACCAGCTACTGACAGCCTCCAGACTTCTTGGTATGTAAGAAAAATAACTCCCAATTATTTAATCTCCTCTTAGCTGTCTTTCTGTTCCTTATCATTGAAAAGCATTCCTAGGTGATAGACTTGCTATGGATGGTCTCATAGGGAAGGAGGCTTCAAGGAGCCCCTCAGCCTTTCCAGTTGAATGAGATGAGTCCCCAAGATCCTCTAGGAAGAGAACCATCTGGAAGGGAACTCCCTCCCTCCTCGACATGACCTGCATCTCCTGAGCTCTGTTCAGGTGCCTCATGCTGGCCTTTCCCCAGATGGAGGGCCCCATATTGTTCACTCAGTGCAGGATAAATCTAGGCCCCTGGGCTGAGCGCCAAAGGAGTAAAAAAGACAGCATCACCCGGGTTGTCCCTCTGCCCCTGTGTCCCCCTAGCATCCCACCGTGTGCTCCAGAGGCACAATGCTGTGAGCAGTGGCTGGGGCCTCACTCCCAGGACGGTGTGATGGCTGCTTCAGAGGCTGGGTTTGTCTGCTGTGCCCCATCCCTCCTCCTGGGACCCTGGGAGCGTTGTAATCCCACCTCAAGAGGCTTTGCAGGCAAGCTCTGGGGAGGCAGGCAGCCTGGAAAATAAAGAGCAGACCCCAGGGAACAAGCAGAATGAAACCAGAGTCTTCACCATGTTATCACTCTGCCACCTTTGTCAGGAAATGCAGCAGTCAGTCCTTGATAGTCGTCCGCTCTCCCTCACAGCCTCCTCCCCGCCCTCCACCATTGCTCACTCTCGTCCTTCGTCCATTTATATGGCTTCCATTTCTCCCGAAACCCTGATGCTCCCTGAATCTCTTTGCTCCTGAGCTTCAAACACTCAGTTACTACACATCTACACCTGGGCTCCATACACTTATCAAGTCTCAAACATAAATCTTTTTTTTTTTGAGACAGAGTCTCACTCTGTTGCCCTGGCTAGAGTGCCATGGCGTCAGCCTAGCTCACAGCAACCTCAAACTCCTGGGCTCAAGCCATCCTCCTGCCTCAGCCTCCCGAGTAGCTGGGACTACAGGCATGTGCCACCATGCCCGACTAATTTTTTCTATTTTTAGTTGTTTGGCTAATTTCTTTCTCTTTATAGTAGAGACAGGGTCTCGCTCTTGCTCAGGCTGGTCTCAAACTCCTGAGCTCAAGCAATCCTCCTGCCTCGGCCTCCCAGAGTGCTAGGATTACAGGCGTGAGCCACCACACCTGGCCCATAAATCTTTCTTGTCCCCTGATCTGCTCCTACCCCTGCATACTTTAATGGTACCATCACCCCCATGTTAATTTCCTGTTGCTGCTATAACAAATTACCACAAACTTAGTGGCTTATAACATCACAGATTTATTATCTTACAGTTCTGGAGGTAAGAAACCCAAAATATGTATCACTGGATGGATGTAGGCAGTGCTGTATTCTCTCCGGAGGCTCTAGGGGAAAATCCATTTCCTTGCCTTTTCCAGCTTCCGGGGGCTGCCTGCGTTCCTTGGCTGGTGGCCTCCTTCCATCTTCAGAGCCAGCAGTGGCATCACGCCAACTTCTGCCCCCATGAACACATCTCCTTCTCTCACTCTCTTGACTCCCTCTTTCATCTGTAAGGTCTCTTGTGATCACAGTGGGCCCACCTGGCTAATCCACAATTATCCCCCATCTCAAGATCCTTAATTTAATCATGTCTGCACAGTCCCTTTTGCCATACAGGTAACATATTTATAGTTTCCAAGGATTAGGATGTGAACGTCTTTGGGAGAGGCCATTACTCTGCCTACCACACCCACCGAGACTCATCCCTTCAAGGATAATTGCTACCATTACTGAACACTGTGTGTAGTTTAGGCTATGAGCTAAGTCTGGACACTGGAAATAGCCTTGGGAGGGCTGGGCAAGGAGTGACCTTGGCTGCTGGACACTTGAAGCCCAGGACAGCTTTCTATTCATCTCCAGGTGGGACACTGCTTCTTCCTCTGCCCGTCACGCCAGATCACACAGGCTCCCTGGACCTCTGCCGTCCCTTGTGAACTAACTTGCGTTTCTGGCAGGAGGGGCGGCAGAGCCCTCTGCCCTGTGTCCCCCAGCATGGCGTTGCAGATAGGAGGGAGCACCTGAATTCAGGGCAGAAACAGCGGGCAGAAGAAACACAGCGGCAGAAGAGAGGAGGATGAGAAGAGAGAGGCTGCTGCCGGCTGGTGCGAGTTAAGACTCTCCTACTCTGAAACTCCTAGCAGCCCCCATGCGGAACACCGCCCTCCCCAATGCAGAGAGCCCTTCCTCGGAACAAAAGGCCTGTCACCAAAAGCACTTATTTTACAACAATAACAGCGAGACACACAAGGTACAAAAACATTTTTCTCGAAAATTTTTCCAATTCAATTCAACAAATATTTATTTTCCTGAAAAAGCACAGATATATAAAGAAATAGAAACATGTGGATTTTTTTTTCTGTTGTTTTTGATTGAGAAACCTATCGGCACAACCAGGAGAACAGCGTTGCCCCAGTGAGCCCAAGCACAATGGGAAAGCATTTTTAAAATAGAAAGGAACACTAATACATAAATATACCAAGGTAATTTTAAAACAGTGGAGCCTCAATGCTAGGGTGGGTGATGGGCCCCATGTGCGCAGACAACCTGTGTCCTGCCTCCCCTGCGGGCTGCTGGAGATACAGTTTAATCCGGGGTGAGCCACCTTGGCAAAAAACCACGCAATACAGGACAAATGTAAAGCTATCACCGATAAAGGCATATTTAACTAGCAAAAACCAATGTGAAAAATAATTTAGAAAGCAAATGGGAGTCTAGAGAGCTAGTTTTGGGACACCGAACTGGAAGACAGAAGGCCACTTCCCTTCCCCATGCCTCAGTTTCCTCATCTGTAAAATGGATCCCATCACCTCTCCTATTCCTTCAGGCTGTAATAGGCCCTGATTCTAAAGGGGTTGTAGGGGCCAACCTGGTGGAGGAGACATGGAAATCCCATTAGGGACGACGTGGGTACCTCTATCAGAAAGCAAGGACCTGGGAAGACACCTCTGGCCAAATGAATCACGACCATAAAACTCCTCTAAGGAAAACCAGTGAGCCTAGCCTGAGCCTGGGGGAGTTTTAACCCATGTGCCATGGATCCCTTATGGGTATTGATCAGTGTGTGAAATCGATCATACTTCAGTGATGTCTGTCGCACAGAATGAGCAAGTTATGTGAAGTGGTGCAGAGTGGGATACAGCTCGCTGCCAGGTAGAGGTGAGAGGAGTCGCTTACAAGGCAAGGACTCTGCCAAGGAGGGTGTCACGGAGGAAGGGCTCTGCCCCGGCGGTGCGGCACCCGCGCGAGTCGGGGACGGTGGCCAGTGCTCTCCAGGCCCCTGTGTCTGTGTAGACCGTAGCGGCGAGGACGGCGGTTCTGCAGATTTGCTCAGTGCAGTTCTGAGTTCTCTAAGTCCCTTCAAAGATACTGCCAACACCTGCAATGTTTTCAGATGTGCCATGAGCGCCGTAGAGAACTTGGGGTATGAAGTATCCCCTGGGTCCCCTGCAATGCTGGTCAGGGAATTAGGCCTCTCAGGTCTCTCTCCAATTTCTTCCTGGCCCTGATGCACTTGTACGCTTCAGCTGCCTCAGCTCTTCTGCTCCAGCCCTCTGTCCCCACCCCATGCCCAACCCACACAGATGCTCCACGAGGGCACCTGCCACATCTCCTCCCCATCCCCCGCCCCACGCCCACAGACACGTCTGTCCTGAAGGCCATTCTCTGGCTTAATCATTTACAGATCTTCTTTTTCTTTTGGGTCTCCCAGAGTCCAAAGACACTTCCAATAATTAAACCTGGAGGGAGAGGGAGGAAGCGGCCCACCCCCTGGGCCTTTGGAATCAGGCTGGGCAATTAGATCATAATTGATCTTTATTGTTGCAACTGAAGATTATTTATCCCACTCCCAGAGGACAGTGTGTCACCCGCTGGCCCCACCCCCAGATTTCCGAAGCTGAACTGCCTGCAGCCTGGAGCCCTGCATCTTAGCCTGCCCTGAAGTGGAACAGGGACAGTGGCTGGACTGTCCCTGTCCCTCACTTTCTTTCCTTGGGAGGCTCTGGCAGCCTCCCCTCCCTGACATTTCACATGGATTTTCTCACTCTCCTTGTCACTACACTGGGCATCTCAGCCCTCCTGGGGGAGCTGGCTTGGGGACCAAAGCCCAGGGCCAAAGAGATGTCCCTGCAGCAGCCTCCAGTCCTGAGTTCCTGAGAGCTTTCCCAGGCATGCCCTGGAAAGGAAACAGGAGGGAGGAATGAAGTTCCCTAAAAATACATTTAGATTTCCCAGTGGAGGGACGAGTGGGAGGGTGGAAGACAGGACTGTGAGTTACACGGGACATTCAGCTCCACTCTGTCCCCAAGGTGCAGAGGGGCCTGCTGGAAAAAACCTCCCTGGGAAAGAACGGGAAAGAAAAGAAATTCTTCTCTCCACAAATAAATCTCCATGGGCTGTCCTGGGCCATGGAGATTAATTATATTATTATTATAATAATTCATTTCATTTTTATAGAGTACTTTAAAACATTTTTACTGATTTCATTTTGCTCACAAGCATGACCTCATTTGTCCTGGGCTGCGAGGCAGGGCCGAGATCAGCCTAGTTTCATAAACAAGAGAACTAAGGACGAGAGTAGCTAAGTGACTTGCCCAAGTCAAAGCCAGGACCTGGCTCTGCCCCTCAGGTCAATTACGCAGTTTCATTGTGACAATATGGGGGTCTCCTCTGGGAGGCTGTGATTTTCGCTTGCTGGTTTGACACCTCCTGGTGAGACCACCTGGAGACACAGAGTCTCCTCTGACGGGGAGGCTCTCTTACACAGCAAGGTCCCTCCTGGGTCTGCCGTGTCATCTTGCCCAAGAGAGAAGAGCAGCGCCCTCCTCGGAATGAAGAACTAAGCACGGCCACCAGGACTGCACACCTGGGCATGCCAGGGTCTGCTCCGAGACCATACGTAAATTATCTCACTCAATCCTCCAGCGACCCTGAGTCGCGGCGCTCTGAGTCCTCTTATTTTTTGGAGGAGGCAGCAAGATCAGAGAAGCTAACATGCCCTGGGTTACACAGCTGTCATATAGTAAGAGGCAAGAGCCAGGATCTGAGACCGGCACTGCCCAGAGTCTGGTCAAATGCCTTTAGCTGTGACAGATACACTATGCCCCATGGCGGGTAGAACAGGTGAGATCCAGGTGGAGGACGTGGGTCACGTCCTCAGCCGTGGCAGAATCTATGATGATCACCACTTCTCAGCTCATAGAGAAACTTCTTGGATTAAAAACAAACCCCATAAACACAACAATCAAACAGTTCCTTAAATACTTAATGAGCTCTCTGAGTTATGCTCCTGTGAGAGTGTCCTCATAGCCATTATATGTGTTCAGCTCAAATGATCGCCCATTCCTGTTTCCTCCACTCTCCACCCTCTCCCTCCACTTACTGCTGTGTTTGAACCAGGGCAAAGAAACACCCGGGGCAGCAGGGGTCCTCCGCACCCTCCTGGAGCTTCAGTTTGGCTTCCTGACTCTCAGAACCCAGTATGGTCCAGTGGAGACCGATTCTCCTGTCTCTGAGACTAGATTCCTGCACCTTCCATCTCATGGCCACACCTGCCCCGATACTGCCTGGGCTGAGGGCATTTCCTTAACTGCTCAGGCCTCCAGTTTCCTGGGGTCTGTTCCCAGAGGGCAAATAAACCACCCCCAAGTCGGGACTGATTGGTGAGACCTGGATGGGGATGTGATGGAGGTCGGAGCACACTCAACGGGTCTTCCACCCACTCTGCCTAGTGCTGTGCTGGGAAACCAGTGCAAAAAAAAAAAAAAAGGAAAGAAAAGAAAGAAACAAGAAAAAGAAAAAAGGAAAGGAAAGAAGGAAAGCAAGCCCTGATTTGTAGAGTTTGCTGATATCTATGGAATAAAAACTTCTGTACCAGCCAATTGCAAGCTACCGATGGATTTATCATTTCTGAGCGCCCATGCCGTGCAGGCTGGCTCCAGCACACCACTGCCCCCTCCCAGGTGCCAGCCTTGGCTCCCAGATGTCCTTGATGCGGGGGAAGTTTTAATTTTGTCTCAGTCCTTGGCAGGTGTCGGGTGAACAGTCTAGGAAAACCATGTCCCAGACACTCCATCTCTCCAAGCTCCCAGGTTCCAGCCACAGGGGAAAGAAGCAAACAGTGTGAAGCCTTGATGTCTAAAAGGTTTTTTTCTTCCACGGAGTTCAAAGCAGTTGCTGTGTCTGATCTTACCTTACCCTCCCAACACCCTGGGGAAGTGGGGAGACGGCAGAATGATGTTGGTATCCCTTCCTGAAAGATGGGGACACTAAGGCTCAGAGAGCTCAGACAGCTCTTCCAAGGCCCCCAGCAGTTGGGAGCAGAGGCTGGAATGGGGCGGCCAATTATGCCTCCCATCCTCAACCTCACACCCCTTCACCTACTCTACCTTCTTACAACCCACAACGGGAGGTGGATGGGGTAGACAAGCATGAGATCTCCCTGTGGTTTTCCCAGACAGAACCCAGGTCTCTCCTTCCCAGCTCTCCTCGTCTCAGACCACACACCCATAGCGCCTCCAGGGGAGCTGGCCCGACAGGCTTCCCTTGGGGCTGTGCCAGCTCCATCTCTGCTCATTAGCAGGTCTGTTTCCAGGTGGATCCACCGTGGGGTCATTAAAGCAATAAACAAGTTCCCGATTGTCGATTGTCGGTGGGCTAGACCTGGCACCCACTTCTCTCTGCATTGTACTGAGTTCCAGCGGGCCCACACAGCCCCTGAAACAATGCCTCACTTCCTCCCAGGAAGCGGCAGACCTGAGCCAGCCTCCTGGGCTCGCCCACATGCTCTGGCCAAGCCATTGTCTCCAAGTCAGACGGGTCCAGCCATTCCCATGACCAGGGTCGTTGCATCCTCTTTGCTGTCCAAAAGCAGGAGGTCAAGGGGCTGGGGGCAGAGAGCTGTAGCTCCCCTAAGGACGCTATTACCCTCATCCCCACAGACCCTGGCCAGGAGCCCTGAGGCCTTTGCCGGGCATCTGGGCTCCATGCCCCAGCCTCTCCTTGGAACAGGAGTGCAAAGAAGACTCTAGAAACAAATGCAGGGCAGGAGCCCTGACCGAGCCTCTCAGCCTTCCTGGAACCCCTTTTCTCTGTTGTTTGGCTAGGATTGCTCCTTAAGTCCCCAAAGTGTCCATGTACATATCCCCAGGGCAGGGCCGACTGGTGGCGGGAGTGGGCCAGTCAATAATGTGAGCAACAGAGCATCCAGCCCTGCACAGAGTCCCTCACCTGGCAGGGAGAAGGACTGGCAAGCCCCGGGTTTTCTCTCTCAAGGGTTCTAACGGGCATTCTGCTGGGTCCTCTCAAAGTTGGTCATCGGGGGGCCTATACGTAAATTACCACCACCCTGGATTTCTCTCTTTTCAACTTCTCTGTTTGGAAATCCTTAGCTGGAGTGGTGCCTAGGGGCGGGAGAGTACATGGGTCAGCGTGAGCAGGGACCTGAAAGAGGACGAGACCCAGGTGGGACAGAGACCAGGAAGCCTAGGCCAGGTCTGTGGAGCGTCATGTGCAGGCCAGGGAGGACCTGGCCCTGGTGGTCCACGAGATAAGAAGTGCTGAGGTCTGGAGGCAAAGGCGCCAGAGCCTCTGTGTGCAGTCTCTCGCCCTTGCCAAGCCCCAGCAAGAGCTGGGGAGGCTGATGTATTTAGTCAAGGGCCAACTTTACATCAGCTAAACAAGCTTTCCCACGTCTGCCCAGCTTTGGCCCTGAGCCCTCACCTAGGGAAGCACAGACAGCTCGTGCGTAAAGCCAGCTGGTAGCAGATACAGGAGGCTCTGGACTGCAGAGACTGCGGTGGGCGGGGTGGGGCACATGCTGGAAAAGAAACTGGAGGAAGAAGTCCCTGCTGTGGGACAGCTTTAGGGTAAAAGATGCTAGAAATACGCTGAAGGGGGACGAGAGACCAGCCTCAAACCACATTCCCTCAATGTAGGACGTGGCAACATTGCTTTTCTTTTCTTTTAAAATTAACTTTATTGATCTAGCATCACATGTAAATAAAATAAAAAAATTAACTTTGTCGATATATAATTTGCTTATTTTATTTTATTATTTTTTTGAGACAGAGTCTTGCTTTGTTGCCTGGGCTAGAGTGAGTGCCATGGCGGGCGTCAGCCTAACTCACAGCAACCTCAAAGTCCTGGGCTCAGGAGATCCTCCTGCCTCAGCCTCCCGAGTAGCTGGGACTACAAGCATGGGCCACCACACCTGGCTAATTTTTTGTTTCTATTTTTAGTAGAGACGGGAGTCTCCCTCTTGCTCAGGCTGGTCTCAAACTCCTGAGCTCAAGCAATCCTCCCGCCTCAGCCTCCCAGGGTGCTAGGATTACAGGCGTGAGTCACCACACCTGGCCTAATTTACTTAAAATGCATCATTTTAAGTATACAGTTTAGTGAATTTTGACAAGTATATAAACCCGTCTAACTACCACCATAATTAAGATATTAACCATTTCCACTGCTCCCGCCAATTCCCTCCTGCCCCATTACAGTCAGCCTCCGGCCACCTGGCCCCAGGCAATCACTGACCTTGTTTCTGTCACCATTGAACAATTTTGCAAATTTGAGATTTTCATATAAACAGAGCCATAGAGTATGGGCCCTTTTGTGTCTGGCTTTACCCAGTTGTTGCATGTATGAGTAATTAGTTTCTTTTCATTGCTGCATAGTATTCCAGTGTGTGGCTATACCACCATTTGTTTATCCATTCACCTGTTGGTGGACATTTGGGTTGTTTCCAGTGTAGGGCTGTTATGAATAAAGCTTTCTTCAACATTTATGTGCAAGTCTTTGGGGATATATATTTTCATTTTTCTTGGGTATATGTCTGGTAGAGGAACTGTTGGGTCTTATAGTAAGTGTACATTAACTTTATAAGAGATTGCAAAACTATTTTTCGGAGTGATTGAGGCATTTTATGCACCCACTAGCAGTGTATGAGAATTCTAGTTGTTCTGCATCCTTGTCCACACTTAGTATTATCCATCTTTTTTCTTTTAACCATTCTAATGGAAGTGTAGTAAAATCTCACTGCAGTTTTAATTTGCATTTCCTTGATAACTAATGATGTAGAGTGGTACATATTGGCCGTTCACATAATTTCTTTAGTGAAATGATTGTTCAAATCTTTTGTTCATTAAAAAAGATTGCATTCTTTGTCTTCTTCTTATTAAACTATAAGTGTCCTTTATATTATACTCTGAATACAAGTCTTTTGTCTGATATATGCATTGTAAATACTTTCTCCCAGGCTGTGAGCTGTGACTTCTCTTTTCATTTTCCAAAAGTGTCCTTTGAAGAGCAGAAGTTTCCAATTTCAATGGAGTCAAATTTATTGTGTCTTTTATGGTGACTGCTTTTGGTGTCCTGAGAAATCTTTGCCTAGCCCAAGATCAGAAGATGTTCTCTAATGTTTTCTTTTAGAATTTTATCATTTTAGCTTTTATTTTTAGGTCTATGATTCATTTCTAGTTTATTTTCGTGTGTATTATGAGGTTGGGGTCAAGGTATATTTTTTCCCATAAGACTATATAGTTGTTCTAGCATCATTTGTTGAAAAGTTATCCTTTCTTCTTTAAACTACCCTAACATCTTTGTCAAAAATCAATTGACAAAACATGTGTGGATCTATTTCTGGACTCTATTCTGTTTCATTGATGTGTATGTCCATCCTGAGGCCAACATCACCCTTGACTTGGGCACTATAGCTTTACAGTGGGTCTTGAAGTCAGGTAATATGAAACCTACTTTGCTCCTCTTTTTTGAGATAGATTTGGATATTTGGGACCTTTGAGTTTCCACATAAATTTTAGACTTAGCTTGTCAATGTCCACAAAAATTACTGGGGGATTATGATTGGGATTGCACTGAGTCTACAGATTAATTTTAGGAGAATTAACATTCTAACAGTATTGAGTTAAATTAATGCCAACTAAATTAAGGAATGTCTAAAAACCTGGCAAAGCAGTGTTTTGGGGTGTGTCTGTAAGGGTGTCTCCAGAGGAGACTAGCGCGTGCGTCTGAGTGGACTAGGTGGGGAAGAGCTGTCCTCAGTGTGGGCAGGCACCATCCAATCAGCTGGGGGCCTGGAGAGAATGAAAACAGAGAAAAGGCAAATGCATCCGTCCATCTGCTGGAGATGGGATACCTTCTTCCTCTCCTGTCCTTGGACAACAGAACTCGGGGCTCCCCAGCCTTTGGACCCCACGGCTTATGCAAACAGCCTTCCTTCATCCCACTTCCCGCTGGATTCACAGGCTTTCGGCCTCAGGCCTCAGAGAAATACACCATGGCCTGCCTTGGTCCTGAGGCTTTCAGACTTGGACTGAGCCATGCTACTGGCATTCCAGGGTCTCCAGCTTGCAGACCGCTTGTCATGGGACTTCTCAGCCCATTCCTCTAACAAATCCCCTCTCATATACCCGTATATATACAGTAAGTCCTCACTCAACATTGTGAATAGGTTCTTGGAAACTGTGACTCCAAGTGAAATGACATAGAATGAAACCAATTTTACCATAGGCCAATGGACATAAACAAGAGTTAAGTTCCTAGGGCAGGTTTCTGGTCACAAAACTATCACCAAACTTCTAAATAAAGACCAAAGCACCTCTCATATTGAAATAAATGTGAGATATACATACATTTAATTAAGAAGGAGTAATAGGCCGGGCGCAGTGGCTCACGCCTGTAATCCTAGCACTCTGGGAGGCCGAGGCGGGCGGATTGCTCAAGGTCAGGAGTTCGAAACCAGCCTGAGCAAGAGCGAGACCTCGTCTCTACTATAAATAGAAAGAAATTAATTGG
>CAUYRT010035526.1:0-12207 GCA_963574885.1 Lepilemur ruficaudatus | reverse complement strand
ACGGGGTCTTGCTCTTGCTCAGGCTGGTTTCAAACTCCTGACCTTGAGCGATCCTCCCGCCTCAGCCTCCCAGAGTGCTAGGATTACAGGCGTGAGCCACTGCACCCGGCCTGTTTGTGCCATCTTAGCAGGCACTCAGTCTCGCATAAGCATCCCCGCAATCTTTCATGTCATTTAAAATTTTCTAGTAGCCGCGATTTAAAAAGTTCAAAGCAACAGGTGAAATCAATTTCAGTTGTATTTAACACAATGTATCCAAACTATTGTCCTTTCAACCTGTAAGCAATATAAAAATTACTAACGTGGCCAGACGCGGTGGCTCACTCCTGTAATCCCAGCACTCTGGGAGGCCGAGGCAGGAGGATCACTCAAGGTCAGGAGTTCGAGACCAGCCTGAGCAAGAGCGAGACCCCGTCTCTACTGAAAAAAGAAAAATAGAAAAAATTAGCCGGGCATGGTGGCGCATGCCTGTAGTCCCAGCTACTCAAGAGGCTGAGGCAGGAGGATCGCTTGAGCCCAGGAGTTGGAGGTTACTGTGAGCTAGGCTGACGCCACGGCACTCTAGCCTGGGCCACTCAGAGAGAGACTGTGTCTCAAAAAAAAAAAATTACTAATGAGATATTTTACAGTTTTACAATCATACCGAGTCTCCCAGTATCCAGTGCATGTTGCGCTAGAGTGCGTCCCAGTTGGCACTGGGCACATCGTAAGCATCACTGGCCGTATGCTGAGTGCTCTAGAATGTGCTGGAAAACAAACCAGCCTCGAAACAATGCAACCCACAGAATAAAAGACACTGAACAAAGAGAACAGAAGCCTCTCTTCCCACGCCCCCACTGCAGCCCGCAGTGCAGACACTAGTGATAGTTTTTAGTGTCTCCTTCGCAAAAATGACAGGGGTCACAGGTTTGAGTGCTGCTGTGGCCTCTCCGGAGGCCACCGGTCCACAGGGCTGTGCTCCCTCTGCAGCCTCCTGGGCAGGACCCTTCCTCAGCGCTTCCAGCCCGGTGGCCCCTGGCAGTGCTTGGTGTCCCTTGGCTGGTAGCCGCGTCATGCCACGGCAGATTTAGGGCCCACCCTCGTCCGGTGTGACTTCATCTTCACTTGTTCATCGCGCCTGCAAAGACCCTATTTCCAACTAGAGTGTCACTGTGAGGTTGCTGGTGGACACGGGGTCCAGGGGACCCTGTTCAAACCACGGCCGTGCCTTTCCTGACCCATCTCCAGCGCTGACACCTGTCCCCCACCCCCGCAATCCCAGTCTCTCCCGAAAGGACCCCTGTTGTCCATTTGGAGCGTCTCTTTGCAGATTTCTCTCCTGTGTAACACGTTACACACACGCCAACACATGTCGCGTGCATGCACGCCAACATGTGACATACATGTACACTAACATGTACGCTAACACACGCATGCAGAATTACCTGTAGGGAACGCCCTAGGAGAATGGGCCCCGGAGGGCGAAGGGTGTGAGAAGCAATGGTGGTTCTCAAATGTGCTGTTCTGCCCCCCAGGCGACATTTGGCATTGTCCAGGGACATTTTCGGGTTCTGTGACTTAGGGGGGGTGTGTGCGCACATGCTCACGTGAGCACCTGGCATCTAGCGGGCAGAGCCCAGGGGACTCCACTCAGCACACTGCAGTGCCCAGGACAGCCCCACCCCAGAGCACGACCCGGCCTGGGTAGCCATCGGGCCAGGAAAGCCGGGTGCGCGTGATGCATCTGTGTGGGGTTAACGGTCAGGTCTGCACTGGCTCCTGCCAGGCCCCGGGTAAGTGCTTGTCCCACAGCTGTCACCGCGTTGTATCTGCACAGCAACCACAGGAGGTAGGCACTGTCACTACTCCCATTTCACAGATGGGGAATGTAGCATCGAGGTTGCCCTGGGAAGATCCCGTTTCCCAGATGGGAAGCTTGAGGTACAGATGCTAACACCAGCCGCAGGGAGGGAGGACCCTCTGTCTTGGCTTGACTACAGTGCCATCTGGGGAGCCCAGGGCCCTGACCCCTCCTCCCGCCTGGCCCCTGTCTCTCTGCAGAGTGTGTCCCCGTCGCCTCCGGAGAGTCTGGTGGAGGAGGAGCAACCAAGTGGCCCTGGTGGCACTGGGAAGGAGAGAGCAGAGGAGAAGGATCTGTCAGGCCCTTACGTAAGTGGGGAGCAGGCGGGGTGGGCATGCGTGGCCTAGAACAGCCTACAGCCTGGCCCCTTGGAGCCCTCCAGAGCCCAGTTCTGGCTGTGACTCTGTCACTCCACAGCCTTCCATAGCTCCCCATTGCTCTGAGCAGTGGCCAATCAGAAGAGATGCTATGGTGCCTGGCTTAACACTTTCGCTGCCCTACGTCTGTGCACCCTCTGGGCCATGCAGCCATTTCCCCACCCTGGCTTTTGTTCCAGCTGTTTCTTTCCTCCCTTCTCCCTCCTCCCACCTCTCAGAAACCGGTTTCTCCGCCAAGGCACAAAAATGCTGTCTTTTGCAGGATCCCTCCTTCCCTGACCCCCTCCAGAGGGCTGGGACCCTCCTCTCGTGGTCACATTGCCTGGTCACATTGCCGCATACCTGTAGTCTCAAGTGCCGGCACCCCAGGGGCCAGGCTGAGGGTGGGGGCCGGGCCACAGCCCTCCCCCTCTCCAGGGACACTGACCTATGGGCTCAGTGGTGGCCCATCCTATCCTGCTGTTCCTCTGAGAAGCCTTAAATCCTTTTTTTCATACAAGAGCTCATTTTGTAAACGTTGGCAACTGATTTTCATCAAAAGGAGAAAATCTGCCATGGCAGGAAATCCACCGACTGGGCGGATCTGGCTTCCCTGCTGCAACCTTTTTTCTTCCCTTGGTTTCTTGCCAAAGCAGAGGTTCCAACGTGGCAGGGTCCCATCCCACCCCGCCTCCCCGCCCGGGTGCCTGAGATAGTGTTTTGTGCATCCGAAAAGGGAGTCAGAGCTTGGTCTTTCTCCCAAGGGCAATGGGGAGCTATAGAGGGATGTGGAGCAAAGGTGGGGATAGGCCTTAGGGAAATCTCTCTGGGGCCAGCTTGGGGGCTCCCTGGAGGGGCCAAGGCTGGAGGCCTGGAGCCCACGGAAGGGGCGGGATGGGATGACGTCTGTGCGGGGACCGTGAACAGGAAGGGCTCTCTCCCCGTGTCCCCCCAGGAAAGCGACGAGGACAAGAGTGACTACAACCTGGTGGTGGACGAGGTGGGTCCAGGGGTTCAGCCTCCCCCCTCATCACTCTGGGCATAGAGTGAGGAGTGGGTTTTCTAGACTGGGGGCCCCAGAGGGAGTGGGGTTACTGTACTGGTCCCCTCTTTGTGGGTGGCTGTGACGGGGCCAGGAAGGGTGGGGATGCCCCCCACCCGCGACACCCAGGCCCCAGCCTCCTCTCCACAGCGCAGGTGGGGAAACGTAGGCGCAGAGAACGCGGGAAATGGGCAGAAGGGGCTTCAAGTCCTGGTCACTGTGTGCCTTGCTGGGGAGGAGAGTGACGCCCCCTTCCCCACATCTGTTCAATGGGGAAAACAAAACCAAGCCCTGGTGGGGTCATTGCTGTGTGTGCTTGCGGACTAGATCCTGTCATTAAACCCATTGTGCAGATGAGTAAGCCGAGACACCAGGGAGTTTCATAAATCAGGGTGGGTCATCGGTGCCCCCATCTAGAGGTTGGAGGGGGCATCGAGAGGAGGAGAGAGAGGGGCTTTTCTTCCTCCTCACTTCATCGCCACTCAACATCACCTCCTCAAACCCAGGATCAACCCTCAGAGCCCCCCAGCCCGGCCACCACGCCCTGTGGAAAGGTGCCCATCTGTGTGCCCGCCCGCCGGGAACTCGTGGACAGTCCAGCGTCCCTGGCCTCCAGCCTGGGCTCACCGCCTCCCAGGTCCAAGGACCTTGTCCTGGTAAGAAGCAGGGGTGGAGGTGGGGGGCCTTGAAACTCACTTCATTCCTCCAGGAGGCCTGGAAACACACTGTCACAGGGGACACAGGGCTGAGAGCTGTCATGCTGGCGTTGTCCACAGCTTCCTCTTGATTTTTTTTTTGGCCTCCTTCATCGACTCACCTCATTGAGCCTAAGTTAATATTATAAGGCAACTTCCTAAAGAAACTCTGTAAATAAATATTCAAAGGCAACTCAGCCTCCTTATAGGGAAACCAAGTGTCTCTTGGGATGAATCGGAAATCCCATGGAAATACATGGGGAAATGCCCCCTCTGGAAATCCCATGGAAATACACACGGGAAACGCCCCCCTGGAAATCCCATGGAAACGCACAGGGGATACGCCCCCCTGGAGAGTGGTCGCCGACTCACCCAGGCATGATCCAGGCCTGCAAAAGGTTAAGGCCTCCCAGAGGGGAGTGTAGACTCACCTGGCCTCATCCTGACCTGTAGGAAGGTAATTTATATAGGAACCGGGTTCCCATGGCGCCTCTGTAGTTTAATGCCAGGTGTGTGGGGCCGTCTACGAAGCACCTCTGGGGGCATTCGGGATTCAGCTCCGTGTGTGGCTCCCCGCTCCCCAGATTGCCCCCCAGACCCCCACTCCCCGCCCTGCACTTACCCAGGGCTGGGGAGAGCATGTCGGTTTCCAGGCCTCCCCTCCCAGCAGGTTGCCATGGCAACCGCCAGAGGTTGGGGCTCCTGGTCGCGTTAAGTGCCCTCCTCCCACTCCAGGGAGACTTTCCGGTGGCAGGGCCCCACCTCTGGTCTGGAGAAGCCCCCACAGGAGTCCTCCCTGACCCCACGGTGGTTGTTTCACTCACTCCCTCTTGAGGGTGAGCGTGCGGGGCTGTCACCGTTGGTGAAGCGGAGACGGGAGCCAGATGCAAGACAAGGAAGCGAAGTTTCTCGGAAGACAGAGGAGGGAATGACATAAAGCCCAGACGGCAGAGCGTGTCCCCAGGTGGAGGTCGGGCTGCCCTTTTCCTGGAGTCGCCCCTTGGGGAGGGACAGCTGTGGCTGACGCCCCTGCCCCATGGCAGACAAGGAAAATGGCACGTTCTGTGCCTGGGACTGTGCCCCTCTGGGGTCTCCCACGGTTTCTCATTCACCGCCCTCAGGGATCTCCACAGCCTCTAACCTTGTTGCCTTCTTACAGGGCATATCACTGTCCCCTGGGGATCCCCGCCCCCTGCATGGTGTGCAACACCCCCATTACACACCGGCCCTCACCACGCATGCGCACTGCCTGCCTTAGCATGTGCGCTGGTGCTGTGACAGAGGCGCGTGTTGGTGGGTTTCGGCGTGCACACGTGTGTGTGCGACCCTCCCTGCGGGCACGCCCTGTGAGCCCATCCCAGCCAGGCGCCCACCAGGCTTTCCAGCGTGTGTGGACACGCACGTGCCCCCCTCGTTCAGGCGGGCAGCTGTGGGGCCCGTGCCCCCAGTGTACGCACCTGCAGCAGCAGAGTTTTTAGAAACAGGGTCTCACTGTGTCACCCAGGCTGGAGTGCATTGCACGATCATAGCTCACTGCAGCCTCCAACTCCTGGGCTCAAGCGATCCTCCTGCCTCAGCCTGCTGAGTAGCTGGGACTACAGGCATGCGCCACCATGCCTAGCTAATTTTTTTCTATATATTTTTAGTTGTCCAGCTAATTTCTTTCTATTTTTAGTAGAGACGGAGTCTCGCTCTTGCTCAGGCTGCTCTGGAACTCCTGCTGTTGAATGATCCTCATGCCCGCCCCCCCTCGGCCTCCCAGAGTGCTAGGATTACAGGCATGAGCCACTGCGCCTGGCCTTAAGTTTTAAATTTTTTGTAGAGATGGGATCTTGCTGTGTTGCCCAGGTTGGTCTCGAACTCCTGGCCCCAAGTGATCCTCCTGCCTTGGCCTCCCGAAGTGCTGGGATTACAGGATGAGCCACCTCACTCGGCCCTTCCCATCCAATTTCTGGCCAGATCCCTAAGCCACAAGGCGCCAGGTGCCTGGTGGCTTTCAGTACTGTCCTTTTCCTGCAGAACGACCTTCCCGCCGGCACTCCTGCCTCCAAGTCCTGTGACTCCTCCCCATCCCAGGACGTGTCCACCCCGGGGCCCAGCTCGGCCAGTCACCTGTGCCAGCTCACTGCTAAGCCAGCACCTTCCACAGACAGCATTGGTGAGCACCCTGCCTGCCAGCATAGCCCTCACTTCTGGAGGTTTCTAAGAAAAGGTAGGGTCTGGGGAGGCAGGAGGTTTGGATTCCAGCCCTGGTATTCACTGCCTTGGCCCTAGCTAGGTGCTGCCTCGCTCTGGGCCTAGTTTCCTCATCGTCTTGCCCTGACAGTTAGGGAAACTGAGACCCAGAGAGTGGAGGTGACTTATCTGGGGGGCTTCAGCCCAGTACACTGGAGAAACAAGCTTTGGAGTCAGATAGTTTGGGTTTCCGGCCAGGCTTAGGCACTCAGCAGCCGGTGACCTTGCGCAAGTGACCCAACCTCTTTGAGTCTCAGTGTCCCCATCACTCATCTGGGAGATGACAATACTCATGTTTTCTTGTGACCCTGTGCTGGTTCTGGGGCCCCTAAAGAACTTGGCCTTGGAACCTCACAGGTGGCAGAGGATGAGACCCAGATCTCAAAACTCCCATCTCTGTATAATCAGGGCAAGGGTAGAGGGTGTGCAAGGCCAGAGGTTGGCAGTGAGGCTCAAGGATATTCCAGAGAACTTGATGGACACTTGGTCTGGGTTTTGAAGGATGAGTAGGAGTTCACCAACTAAAAGAAAGGAAAAGTCATGTCAACTGGTGAAACCATATATATTGTTTCTGGAGGTGTCCCACAATATGGCCGATGTGGGACCAGAGCACAGAAGCTCTGAATGATGAGCCAGGGAGAACCCAAGGCAGTGGGAGGCAGGATCTGGGTCCAGGCATCTGAAGACCTGTACTTGCCTCTTCCCACTCAGCCCTGAGGAGCCCTCTGACTCTGTCCAGCCCTTTCACCACGTCCTTCAGCCTCGGCTCCCACAGCACCCTCAACGGGGACCTCTCTGTGCCCAGCTCCTATGTCAGCCTCCACCTGTCCCCCCAGGTCAGCAGCTCTGTGGTGTATGGACGCTCCCCCATGGTGAGTCCTCAGAGTGGGAGGACCAGGCAGTCAGAAGGGTCCAGGGGCTGGGGGCTGAGAGGAGAAACCAGCTACACAAGGAGAGACAAAGGAATGGAGAAAGTGAAGGGACCCTTGGCTCAGCAAGTGTGTGTGTAGGAAGACGATCTGAGGGTCTCAGTGGCCCCACAAGCTTAATATAAATCAGCACTTGTGACCATGGAGAAAGCAACTGTTATTAAGCCTCATGAAGAAGAGCAGAGTGCTCTGGACCTAGAAGATTATGTACAAGGACTGGCAGTGTGCCGGATTTGTTCTGGAGGCTGCAGTTTGCAGACCCCTGTTCTAGAGCAAGTCTCAGCAGAAGATGGATAACCCTGGGGTTCTAGGATTCCCTTGACAAAGACTTTGTAGTGAAAACCTCAGCTCTCCTGTGTGTGCTAGAGCAGAGAGCATCTCTGCTTCCGTGGGGAGGGGCTGATAAACAGAGAGGGACATGGCAGAGGGGGATCACGGGACAGGTAAGCGTGGGACAGCACAGGGGTGGGCTGGAGTCACCTGCCCTGTGGTCCCCCTCTGGCATTCTGACAGATGGCATTTGAATCACACCCACACCTCCGAGGGTCGTCCATCTCCTCCTCCCTGCCCAGCATCCCCGGAGGAAAGCCGTGAGTACCAGGGCGGGGCTCCCTGCCTGGGGACGGGGCCAGTCTCTGGTCTCCTTTGAGTGCTTCCATTGTGTGGGGTGGAGGTTGGGGTTTCCCTGCTGTCCTTCCAGAAAGTCTCTTCTGTAAGATAATTGGGGTTCCCAGGGCAGCGGCTGGGGACGGGGGTACACAAAGAGCAAAGTCCAGACAGGTGTGCATGGGCCGTAATGGTAGTAGATTCTGCCCCCCCCGGGGGGCCATTTGGTGATATCTGGGGACATCTGTGGTTGTCACGACTGAGGGTACCCCTGGCATGGGGTGGGTGGAGGCAGGGACACTGCTCAGCACCTGCAGGACGACCCTGCCCCAGAGAATGACCCGGCCCAGAGTATCAGTAGAACTTTCTGCAGTGACGCGCATGTTGCAGGTCCTACTGCTGTCTACTCCGGTTGCCACCAGCCACGTGTGGCTTTTGAGCACTTGAAATGTGGCCAGTGCAATTGAGGAACTGAAACATTGAATATGTTTTATTCCAGCGCATTTAAGTTTACCTGGCCCCTTGGGGCTGGGGCTCCCATGAGACAGCAGGCTCTGAGCTCCCGCACGCTCAGGCCATCTAGTGGGCCTCAATGCAAATGTTTATTAAGCACTTGCTTAGGCCTTTGCACTGACTGCCCCAGGTCACCTGCCACCACGTTGTGGCCCTTCCCTAAACGCATCCGAGGGCACCAGGCAGGGCGAAGGCCCCAGGCAGGGCGAAGGCCCCTCCCTGCCCTCCTAGGTGAGGGTGCGGAGCGCTGTCCCCCGCCACGCCTGGGTCACGCCCTGCCTCCTGTCCAGGGCCTACTCCTTCCACGTGTCCGCCGATGGGCAGATGCAGCCGGTGCCCTTCCCCTCGGACGCGCTGGTGGGCGCGGGCATCCCGCGGCACGCCCGGCAGCTGCACACGCTGGCTCACGGCGAGGTGGTCTGCGCAGTCACCATCAGCGGCTCCACGCAGCACGTGTACACGGGCGGCAAGGGCTGCGTGAAGGTGTGGGACGTGGGCCAGCCTGGCGCCAAGACGCCCGTGGCCCAGCTCGACTGCCTGGTGAGGGCGGGGCGGGGCGCAGAGGGGCGGGTGTGGGCGGGGCTACTGGTGGGGCGGGGCTTGAAGGCCAGGGGCGGGGCTTACAGGTAAATAGTGGGGCTTGCAGGCCTACAAGGGGCGGGGCTACAGATGGAGGGCGGGGCTTGAAGGCCAGCCGGGGGCGGGGCTTACAGAAAAAGGGCATTCAGGCCTACAAGGGGCGGGGCTTGCACGCCAAGGGGGGGGGGTTGGGGGGCTTGCAGGCCAAACTGAGTGGCTCTACTTTGGGCTCCAGAGACGTCACCCTGGACCAACCCCAATCCTTGCTTCTCTCCCCGGCCTCAGAATCGAGACAACTATATTCGTTCCTGCAAGCTGCTGCCCGATGGCCGGAGTCTGATCGTGGGCGGCGAGGCCAGTACCTTGTCCATTTGGGACCTGGCTGCACCCACGCCCCGCATCAAGGCCGAGCTGACCTCCTCGGCCCCCGCCTGCTACGCCCTGGCGGTCAGCCCCGACGCCAAGGTCTGCTTCTCCTGCTGCAGCGATGGCAACATTGTTGTTTGGGACTTGCAGAACCAGACCATGGTCAGGTGGGTGGCGGGTGCGCTGTGACCCTGGGCGAGCCCCCGCCTGCCCTGTGCACAGTGGGGGCGGAGCAGTGACCTGGGAGGATGCTGGAACAGCTCCAGTTCTAGGATACACACCTGGGCCCTTCTGTCTCCAGGCAGTTCCAGGGCCACACAGACGGTGCCAGCTGCATCGACATTTCTGATTACGGCACCCGGCTCTGGACGGGGGGCCTGGACAACACCGTGCGCTGCTGGGACCTGCGGGAGGGCCGCCAGCTGCAGCAGCACGACTTTAGCTCCCAGGTACTCCTCGGAATCTGGTGGGGGAGGGTGGGAACTGTACAAAGCCAGCATCCTTTCCTCTCCCCACAAAGTGTCCCCTCCCAGACACAGCCAAGACTAATATCTGCTATGATGCCCACCTTTTTTGTCCTCCAGACACATCCACTGGCCTCCCCTTTAACTCTCCAAAGACACAGGGAAACACCAAGGAACTGATTTCTATTAAGCTGAGGGGCTACTAAGACCCTCAGATCATCTTCCCACATGGTCTTGTCTAGCTATTGCCCCATGTCTGTGTCTTTCCTTGTAGAGCTGGTTTCTCCTCCCATCCCTTAACCTTGGGGCCCCACTGAGGACTCACATGGGGGATCATACATACACCACAGAGGGGACAGGTGGAAGCTGATGTTGGAGCTGGGTGTGGAGAGGTCCCTGTTGAGGGTGCTGTTCAAGCCTAGGCTAAAGGATGTGGTGAAGGGGCTGGGCAGAGCAGGGCTCCTCCAGACAGAGCAAAGACCATCAAGGACAGGCCTTCAGGCACCACCAAGCCATTGCTTCTGGGGCAGCATGTGAGCTCCTTGTCCTGTCAGCTACGGTGTCACGGGCTAGTCTCACATACACCACACCCTGGAACACCTCAACACCCGTGTACCTATGTTCCCTCTGGCCAAAATGCCTTTCTTTCCCTTCCTTTCTTTAATTGGTGAACTCCTACACATCCTTCAAAACCCATCTCCAGTTTGCCCCTCCTCCTTGAAACTGGGAGGAGCCAGCTCCCAGGCTCTTTCCGTCCAACCTGCTCTTCTCTTTAGCTTGAAGGGTTCTTTGATACCGAAGTCGGGAGTGCAGGTGGACATAGCTGTCCACCCCGTGTCCCCAAGGCTTAGGTGGGCTGACTCCATCTCTGGGGATCCCAGGATGAATATCTCGTATCCCACTGGGTCCCTCCCACCCGTGTCTTTATACGGGAACACATCTGTAGGACCAGGAAAGAACATGTGGAACCTTCCAGTCTTCTCTCTACTGTATGTAGGGCTGTTTCTGCGGACGTGTGTTTGATAGCTTAAGACTTGCAGAGGTTCGGGGTGGGACGGGGCATTGTCCCTCTTTGTGTCTCGCGTGGGGTGGGGACACTGAGTCCTTCCAAATCAAAACAAACGGCGTGTTGCTCGTGGGGAGAGTTCCAGGCTTGGGGTTAGAGCTCCCGTCTCCCGGGCCTGGTCCTTCACGGACTCGCTGCGTCTCCTTGAGGTGACACTGCCTCAGCTGCCTCCATCTGCTCCCGGGGAGCGACTGTCCCCGCCTGGTTTCCCCCGGCACTGCTGTGCGCTCAGAGCAGATAACGGCTGTGTGGCCCCGGGGTGCTGTGTGACTCTGATTAATATTAATGACCCAACGTGCAGCCGCCTGCTGCTCACGGGCCCTGGCCGGCCACCTCTCTCTGTGGGGGCGGCAGCGGGAGTGTGTTGGAGCCCGGACCAGGTCCCCCAGCCGGTTGAGGGGCTGGTGGCCCCGTCTCTGCCCTGTTCTCCCCACCCAGATCTTCTCCCTGGGCCACTGCCCCAACCAGGACTGGCTGGCCGTGGGCATGGAGAGCAGCAACGTGGAGATCCTGCACGTGCGCAAGCCCGAGAAGTACCAGCTGCACCTGCACGAGAGCTGCGTGCTGTCGCTCAAGTTCGCGTCCTGCGGTGCGGCCCCGGGTGGGGCGGGGACGAGGTCCTGGGCTAGGGGCTTCTCCCCCCGCCCAGAAAAAAAAAAAAACAGGAAAACTCAGGATGTCCAGTTCAATTTCAATCTTAGATAAATAACAAATGATTTGTTAGTATAAGTATGTCCCAGATACTGCACGACAGACTTACGCGGAAAGGCCAATCATTTGTCAGTACGAGTATAGCCCATGTGGTGCGGAGTGCGTGGGATAGACTTATACCAAAAATATTTTTATGTATTTATTTTTGAGACAGAGTCTCACTGTGTTGCCCACGCTAGAGTGCCGTGGCGTCAGCCTAGCTCACAGCAACCTCCAACTCCTGGGCTCAAGCGATCCTCCTGCCTCAGCCTCTCGAGTAGCTGGGACTACAGGCATGCGCCACCATGCCCGGCTAATTTTTTCTATATATTTCTAGTTGGCCAAATAATTTCTTTCTATGTTTAGTAGAGACAGGGTCTGGCTCTTGCTCAGGCTGATCTTGAACTCCTGATGTCAAGTGATCCTCCCACCTTGGCCTCCCAGAGTGCTGGGTTTGCAGGCATGAGCCACCATGCCCAGCCTAAAAAACATTTTTAAAACTTTTTTATAGAGATAGGGTCTTGCTGTATTGTCCAGGCTGGTCTCAAACCACTGGCCTCGAGCAATCTTCCCACCTCAGCCTCCCAAAGTGCTGGGATTACAGGCGTGATCTGGCAACCCTGCCCTGGGGCCGACCCCTTCTTGCGGACCAGGTGGAGCCTCTTAGAGCCTGAACTTTGCCACCTGAGAAATACCGGGGGGGGGGGGGGGGGGGGGGAAATTGGGGCTTGGCGGCCGAGGGGTTTTTGTGCCCCCACAGTGTGGGCCGAGGTGGGTGGAAAGAGAGGGGGGCAGGGCCCAGGCCCACCCTGGCCCCTGGCCCCAC
>CAUYRT010035524.1:0-68963 GCA_963574885.1 Lepilemur ruficaudatus | reverse complement strand
ACCTCACCTTGAATAATAGGCTTAAGCTTAATCCAGGATAATATAAGAGGTGTTAACTCACTGTCATTTCTTAAAATTGAGTAATATTCCATTGTGAACATATACCAGATTTTAACAATCCACTCATGAATTGATGGGCACTTGGGTTGTTTCCATGACCTAGCAATAGTGATGTTTTGCTCTGTTTTGTTGATATTCTAGTTCTCCTACTAGAACAGCGCTGCTATTGTTCACTCTAATACTAAGAAAATCTAAGATAAATTATTATAAATCCATTTCCTTTTACAAATAAAAAAATATGTGTTTTCTTTTCAAATATTTGCAATAATTTAGTCACAGAACAAAAATTAGAACCAACTGTCCTTAACTTCTACTATATCTACTCTTGTACGTCTGCTCGAGGGCAGAGGGTGTATCTTATTCTATGTTTACTGGGCATATTCCTAGCATGAGGAGTCTCAAATAGAGCCAGAGTTTATTAAATGTTTGTTAAATTTAATTGACACAGCTCTTTCCTAATCTACTCCCTACCTCAATGCCTAAAGAATTGCATTTTTCAGGCTGGCACATTTTTCTTTCTTAAAAAAACCAGCAGCTATTGCCATTCCTCTAGGAAAACATGAATAATGACTTCAATTTTATGACTATAAATAGTAGAACACTAGTGACCAAGACGCTAATACAGAGTAGAAATCCAAGGAAAGTCAGCAGCTAAGAGAGCTGTGTCTCTCCATCTTTTACGTTAACATTCTCTAAAAGAGAAAGGAAAAGTGGTTTACTTCTTTCTGGTCACTAGCACCATAGCAGAACCAATAAATGCCTGGTGTACTATCAATCACTGTCTCTTATTTACAAAAATGCTGTAGGTTTTTTAGGTTAAAATCTTTCATAAGAACATTCAATGCAAACATACCTACTCTATTAATATCATTATTATTGTTACTACTATTAATGCCTTAATAGTAACATAATGAGTCATTGTTTGGTAAGGCCAAAAATAAATATGTAACAGCCTTAGAACTCTGGCCTTGAACAGTCTCTAAATCTTGCATCTAAATTAGCAGCTGATGCTTTCTTAACTGTGTAAAATAACATTCATTCAGACAGTCTGTTTAAGTAGTTTCATGGTGTGTCATTTAGCAAGGTGACTCAAAAAGAAAAGCACACTATTATCTTCAATTATCCTTAGAGAGGATTAATGGATTGTTCTTGTACATGTCATAATATGAACACCTAAAATCATGCTGTTTATTATTAACAACAGAAAGATGACCTTGCTTGGGCTAAATTGTGGAAAAATTCAATCAGTTATTATAAAATTAATTTTAAAAACCCTTATGTGGTCGGGTCCTGTATAACTCAAATTGGAATATGCATGATCTAATGTCAGTTGGTAGGGTTTAAACAAGTGACAATATTGATTTCTCCACAAAACTTAAATTGAAAGAAAATAACACACAGAATAACTTAAGGACTTATCCACAGGACAATAAAAATTAATGTACAATGAAGATATCATTTTTATGAATTAAAGCTTATCAATTATAATGTTTAATACAAGATACTATTTTCATTTATAATTAAAACCTAAGATTTGTATAAATAAAAGGAAATTTACTGTCACAAAATAAATCATAGATAATTTATTAAGATGCACTCATTCATATGTTAGTTATCCTCTGCTTTTGAGAGAAGATACTAATTGTGAAAATAGGCAAAGATTTTTCAGGCATGTGATCGATACAACCTCATTCACATGGTCAATGCTTCTCAAATACTTATGAAATCACCATACAAAATGGATATGGGATTGAGTAGAATATCCATTAAGAGATATGTAATACTTCTACTATATTTTTAAAAGGTTGATTTTATAACTAAGACATTTAAATACTAAGGGGGCAGAATTTATAAGGCAATTTCAGTCTTCTCTATTACAATATTCCATAATTTTGGTAAGACAACCTGCCCTAAAGTGCTATCTGAACACTTTTCTGTTTTCTGAACTTCATAAACTAGTCACTTTTCTGGGTTGAATCCAAAAAAGCCTAGAAAGCAAACATTATCTATAAGGAAATATTAAAAATGTATTTTTAATTAATTTATATGTTTAGTCACAGGGGTAGTTCTTGAAATGAGAAAGAGAAGGTGAAAAGCAAGGCTCAATAGAATGTAGTGACTTTAAAGAAGAATTACTGAGAAGTCAGTGGAAATACTAAAGATATATAAAAGGCATTACGGTCTTGACATTTTAGGTCAGATTTGATCATTCCTAGCTATAGAAAACAAATTTCATGGATTTCTCATTTTACCTTAACTTAGGTCCTTAATAAAAAAAATCATAGAATTAGTGCTGTATGTCGAGTAGATATGGAGATTAACTTAATCTAATCAGTATAGTTTAGCCACCCAAAGTATAAACTGTAGATTAATTTGGGATTTACATGCTGGCCTCCATGCCTTATTAGCCGTGTGATCTTGAGCAAATGGAAAAACTCTCTGTAGTCCTGTTTCCTAATCTTTTCAGTGGGTATGGTAATAATATTTACTTCATAAGGTCATTATGGTAATTCCAGGAGCTTATCCATGTAAAACACTAAAAACAATGTTTGGCTTATCGTGAACGCTCAATAAGTATTAACTGTTTTCAGGAATGTTTTGTTCATACCTAAGAAACTCTAAAGCCAGAAGTTAGAGTGATGTTATATGACTTCACCGAAATAATGTTCTTGAAATTGGCATTATTTTTACATCTATATCTCTTATTCCTTCTCACTAACATTACTTTATTGCCCTATTACATCATCTCTTGAATACCATTAGGTTCAACCATATGAAATTGCCAACATTTGAACATTTCTCATCCTCAGAAACAGCAGTTTAAAATGATTCATTCTATGAATGGTCCTCATCCTTCACTCTTCTTTTAACTTCCTGCTTCCCAGTTCAATCTACCTATTGTGCTGCTGCCAAATTGATATTCTTAAAGTATAATTTTCACCCTGTCTGACAGACAGCTCTTAGAGATGCCCAGATGTCCACTAATATTTTTAAAAATTTTTGAATATTGAACAAGATTTTCTATGATTTATCATAAAGATAAGTTTTCAAATCTATCTAAAACTATTATGGCTATTAAAATTTATGGTCCTCTTGCTCTGGGCTGCACACTGTTACTGATGCTTGAATGCTCCTTCACTTTTTCCTGTGACTAGTGGATACTTGGGAGACTTTATTTGTCTCAAGAACCCAGTAGTAGGGCTTATAGTGCATCAATCCCATTCAAAGGAGTTCGGTTTGTTTTTTTTTTTTTTAAGAGGATTTGAGAGGATCTTCTTCCATGCAATACTTTTCAGTCAATTCTGTGTTTTCCTTCCTCACACTGACTTTGTACTGTCTCTAAGACTTAGAGACATGCTAAAAATTTTTCCACCAAGATTTCTCAAAGTATTGTCATCAAGAATATACCTGGGACCATTTAGTCCCTCACTAATTCCCAATAATTATATCACCTCAATAGATAACACAGTTATTAAATTTTTACAAATCCTAAACATGAAATGTCTAAATAGAGCACATATTTGTCCTGTAACAAAAGGCTTCAGAATTTTACCCAACACACTAATACATACAGTAGGAAATGGATATTGCAAAACCATGACATTACCTAAATAAAAAGATGTAAGAATCATCTATGGCAGCTAGATATCATCTTCTTATATTGGGTCCCTTCTATTCTTCAACACTGATTCTATTACTGTCAATATTTTTAGTCTTGCTAATGCTCTCTAGCCTCTGAATATGCCAATGTTTTTCCCAATTTCAGGTCTTTTGCTTTTCACAATCCCCTATGTAAAATCCCTTACTGTGACTTACATAAATTTTACACTTTTTTAGGGCCAATAAAGGGAGAGTTCTTTTGAAATCTTCCCTAAGCAGTGGAACATAGTGTTAGATGATTGGCATAATTTTTTTCCTGTTTTCCTGGTACAGTCTTGCTTTCCATCTATAGCCCCAAAATAATTATTTATAGTGCCCCATTCATATTAAAAAAATTCCTATTTTTAATGATAAATTAAATAATGGTGATAAATAGAATAATATTGAAATAGCAGCAATATTTGTTATGCATGGGGGTTTGTACACATTTTAACTTCCCATAATCTCATGACTCTTAAGAGAAAATGAAAGGACATGATTTTAAATTATTAGTGAACAGTTTTTCACTTGGATCATAATAAATCTCTCTTTGAAACAGTTACAGATTTTTGTTTTATAATTCCAACTCAAAAATCCTACACTATATATATATTATCACTGTATATTTGAAATTATTAAAAATATTTTTAAAAGCTTTTAGCCAATTTATGGAATATTATCTATTCTATGCCTTTTTCTAAACTTATTCTATTATAAATCTAATGTGGAATATGACCAATAGAAAACATTGTTAAATAAAATAGTAAATGGAAACAAGTGTTTCAATGAGTGTGTTTATTTTTACTTTGTATAATCACTAAGCAGTAATAAACATGGAGATTGTAGGGATAAAAAATATTAGAAATTCAACTCTAATTGTTTTGTTATATTAAAAATATCTAATAAGTGAGACATACTTTTGGTTACCCCATGGCTCAATAACTTGGGGTGATAATTATTGTATAGAGTATACAACTGAAGCCAAATAGCTGTTCAATCTCTGTGCTGAAACTCTTGCTTTATGAAATGAATACTAGATACTTTTACGTTCCTAGTATTCATTCCTCGTCTTTCTGGAAGTAGCATCACAAAGATGCTTTGGAAAATAAAGACTTCCCTCATGAGACGTGATCTTGCTAGGACAACAATTAATTGCCCCCTTCTCCTGTTTGACTCATATTATGTCAATCATATGATTTCTCATTGAATTTTGAATATTGAGCAGTGACACAAATGTAAGAAATGGATGGCTGTGCATGTTCTAAAGAAATTCTCCATTAGTGCTTGTTAGATTTTACTGATGGCCTGATTCTTGACACTTCTGATATAATGTTCTTCCAATTATACTTAAATTCGCTCAATTAATTCACCACTTTCTCATTTCAGAGCGTAATTCTGTAGCTTGTCATTGAAGAATCCAAATTGATTTATCACAAGACAGAGATATGTGCCATCTGCCAATACATATCGATAGGTGATTTAACACATTGCCCTTGTTTCCTAAGCAGTTTATTTATTTAGAAAATGATCCAGAGAGGCCATTTAATATGGTAGTTAAGAGCACAGCCTCAAGTCACACTGAGATAGGGAACTGTCAGCCCTGCTAGGTATCTCATAAAACAGGAAGTGGTGGAGAAACTGGTCCAAACCAGTTAGAACAAAGATGGCCACAAAAAAAGGACCTCAGGCTATCCTCACTGCTCATTATACCTTGCTTATAATGTATTAACATACTAAAAGAAACTCTCACCAGTGTTATGACAGTTTACAAATGCCATGACAACCCCTAGAAGTTGCCCTGTGGGGTTTAGAAAGGGGAGGGGCCCTCAGTTCTGAGAGCTCACCACCCCTTCCCCAGAAATATTTTGAATAATCTTCCTTCCATTTAACATAAAATAGAATAGAAGGTATAAAATAAGGCCCCAGAAATTCACGAAGTACTACTCTCTGTTGCTCTGAGAGATGGTCGCTATCCTATCTATGGGGTAGCCTCCATTTTTTCTTTTCTTACTTCAATAAGCTTTCTTTCATCTAACCCTGTCAACACATCCTTGATTCTTTTCTGTGTGAGTCCAAGAATCCACTTGGCCTTCAGGCCAGATCCCGGTTTTGAAGTCCACCTTCCTCTAACAAGACTGGCTGATTTTGAATCACAGATTAACAGAGTACCAGCTTTATGACCTTAGCTTCACTGCCAGTATCTCATTTTCCTCAAATTTCAAATGAGGATAATAATATTATTTACTTTCTAGGGATGTTGCAAAGAATATGTGTGCTTATAGATTTGAAGTTCTTCAAGAAGGACCGAAACAATTACATGTGGCTGAAAACTGATTTTTTTTTATTATTATATAGGATAGAAGAATCTAATGTATTGCTAAAGGTGGTTATGTGACCTCTTTTGGTAAGGTCAGACTGATAAATATGTACTATCTACTTAAAATAAAATAAATTTTAATCGCTCAAAGAAATAAAGACAATGATCTAGCCCTGGAATATTTTATTTCTAACCTGCAACATTAACATTCAATGACACTAGTTTTACATCGTCAAATGTAAAAAACCGTGTGAAAAAATCTAGAAAATATTATTAATAACAAGGATCATAATTTCCCCATAGTGTTCTTTAATAAGAGCTTGACAATTTTGTGAGTAGAAGTGTGCATTTCTTTTGAAACACATATATTTTTTTCTTCATATAATTTTCAGCAGTGCATCTGGGAAAAGAATATTTCATTTACTTCTTACAAATTTTATAATTCTTCTTTCGTTTGGGACCAAGATGCATAATACATTTGCATGATTCCTAATCATACTTTTCATAAGAAATAAAAATGCTTCACTTAATGAAAAAAATGCCAAGGTAATAACATTATAGAAGTTTGATGTTGAATTGTACACTTTAACCTGCTAAATTAGAATTCTTTGTTCTTTGTGTGTTTGCGTGAAAAGTAGATGAACTCTAGCTGAAAGAATTACATGTTAAAACTTATTACAAGGATAATGTAAGCAGCAATTCTAAAAAAACTGTCTGTAATGCTGGTAGAGTAAAATAAAAGGTCTTTACATCATTTATTCTGTTCTTTTTGTGTCAACATAATTTTATTTTGTAAGCTTGAGAAATTGACGTTGTTGTTTATCTAGTCGAAATTACATTACATTTAGGATGCAAATCTACGAAGTTTAACTTAGCTATAGTAGTAGCAGTGTTTATTCAAGAGTGGTTAGAAAGAGAGGTCTGTTTCTCGTTATGGAGAATTACCTTGTTTTGACCAAACTTCTTACTTCCTTCTGGAAATAACTAGATATGTTGGACCACATATATACATGTGTGTGGACCATATATATATATAAATATAAAACATATATATAATTGTATGTGTGTGTCTGTATGTATAACAGTATAAATGTGTATGCATGTATATACATACATTTTTGAAGCTATTTGAGAGACATAAAGGCCAGGTCCAATTTGAGAATGAAAACTACAAAGAGACAAGCACTAAATCCAGAGCTACTTTTTAACTTGAAGCAAATTCAAATGGTGGACAAGAGTCTGAGAATCTTATCACAGAATTTTGCAGTTTCACTCTGCAGAGAAGACAAAAATTAGAGCTCTTGTTAAAATATGAAGAATTCCATACAGTACTTAGGCTTTCAGGTGCAATCTGCAGGCTAAAAGCTAGAAATAATGTCAATTGTTAAAGGATCAGGTCCTATAAATGATGATCTGGATACTGAAATTAACTTAATCTCTGATTGGATCATAGTCATTTGCTCCCAGCCTAAATATCTTTGTGAGTCTGAGAAACTGGAGGAAAGCTTTCCTCAATCTCAAGAGTCTCAGGTAACAAAAACTGGGTTTCAGGAAATTGTAATTTCAGCCGCAACAGAAGTGCTAGTATCAGAAAAAGAGTTGCACACCAAATTATTATGAAACATGGATAAAATATATGAAACAACTCTTTGAGGGGCTCAGAGAAAAAACACAACATTATAATTAAAGAGTCTGAAAATCCCAGAGAGAGGAGTGGAGCACCACACCACGGTGACTCACATTTATTCTACTGCACACTTTACATCAGGCTTTTGCCAACGGGTAGCTTAGTGAAAAGAGATCAAACAGAAAGTGGTAACTGAGACTTGCAGTAGACTCACAGGGGGGTTTAAATAGTTGGAGTTCAGAGCTGCCGAGGACACTAAGACTTGAATGGGAAAAGAAAACTCCAGAGGAGTATGACTGAAATTTTGAATGCAATTTCACTTTCAAGACTTTCCAGCTCCTATGCTAAGGATGTGTAAGATAACACTCCAGGAAAGCAAGCTAATAAGAACATCCTGAGCAAAGTTCCCAGCAGTCCTATCATCATGAGAATGCAAAGTTTGAAACTCAGGAACGAACAAGGTGCAGGATCCCTGGTAATACTAGAAACTTTCTTTGATGTAAGAACTTAAGAGAATCTCTACAAGAAAAGAGTTTTCCAGAGGTAGGAAAAACTCAATATAAATCAGTCTGAACAAGGCGTAAAAACCGTGCTCAACTGCAATAAGATTTTCCAAAAGTCTATCATCTTAGAACCTGAGCATAAATAATTTTTCACACACAATCTCCAATAGTTGATCAAAGATCCCTAGGAATGCCAAGAACAGGACAAAGTGATGGAAAATCAAAGAAACAAACAGATAATCAAAACAAACAAAACAAATAAAATTCTTTAAAATACTTGAATAACATGTTCAAGAAAATATAGGAAAAGACGGAGAAGTTCCATAGAGGTTGTACTAGTTTGCAGTCCCACCAACAGTGTATAAGTGCTCCTTTCTCTCAGCATCCATGGCAGCATCTGTTGTTTGGGTACTTTTTGATGAAAGCCATTCTTGATGGAGTTAGGTGATATCTCATTGTGGTTTTGATTTGCATTTCCCTGATGATTAGAGAAGTTGTACATTTTTTCATATGCTTATTGACCATTAGTATATCTTGTTGTGTAAAGATTCTGTTCATGTCTTTTGCCCACTTTTTAATGGGATTGTTTGATGTTTTTGTGCTGATTCACATGAGTTCTTCATAGATTGTTATTAGCCCTTTATCAGATGTATAGCATGTAAATATTTTCTCTCATTCTATAGGTTGTCTATTCACTCTATTGATTGTCTCCTTGGCTGTGCAGAAGCTTTGTAATTTAATCAGGTGACATTTATTTATTTTTGCTGTTGCCTTTGGGGTCTTATTAATAAATTCTTTGCCTAGGCCAACAGCTATAATAGTTTTTCTAACCTCTTCTAGTATTCTTATAGTTTCATGCCTTAGGTTTAAGTCTGTTATCCATTGTGACTTAATTTTTGTGAATGGTGAAAGGTGAAGATCCTGTTTCAGTCTTCTACATGTGGCTATCCAATTTTCTTAGCTCCATTTATTAAATAGGGATTGTTTTCCACAGTGTATGTTTTTTGCCTGCTTTGTAAAAAATCAGAAGACAACATGATAATGGTTTTATATCTGGGTTCTCTGTTCTGATACATTGGTCTAGGTCTCTGTTCGTGTGCCAATACTATGATGTTTTGGTTACTATTGCCTTGTAGTTTAGCTTAAAGTCTTGTAAAGTGATGCCTCCCAATTTGTTCTTTTACTTAAGGTTGCTTTGGCCATTGGAGTCTTTTCTGGTTCCAGAAAAAGTGTAGAATATTTTTTCTAGATCTGCAAAAAATGGCTTTGGTACTTTAGTGGGGATTGCATTGAATCTGTAAATCACTTTGGGTAATATAGACATTTTAACAATGTACTTAGTACTTAAGGAAATCAGACATTTCATAACGACTAAATACTAAGTTTGACAGATGATATCTCTGACATTTCACTTTGACATTTCTTGTTTTATTTTTATTGTGAAGGTATGTCCTCAATCTTGCAAATGCACATTCTGGCTTGTAATTATCTTTAAAATTTTTTAGAGCAATTTTTGTAAAACCATGGATAAGTCAATAAGTTGAGTTATTTTCAAATATGAGTTCCCTCGTGGAACCAATGCAGCACAGACAGCTGGAAATATCAACAAAGTGTTGGGGAAGTATGTGGCTAATGAATGCATGTATGTCAATGGTTTAAGAAATTCCTTTCTGGTGATCTTAATCTTGAAAGTGAGCCACCTGGGTGACCTGAGACCAAGGTGGATTATGATGAGCTGAAAGCTGTAGTGGAAGCAAATCCATCTGAACCTATGCGTGAGTTATCAGCAAGGTTTGACGTTACTATTCCAACAATATTGGACCATTTGAAACAAAAGGGCAAGGTAAGAAGCTCGATACATGGGTTCCAAAAGAGAAATCATCTTGAAGCTTCCCTTCTTCGCTGTCACGGCATAAAGGTGAACTATTTCTACACTGTATTGTTACATGTGATAAAAAATGGATTCTTTTATTTATTTATTCATTTATTTATCAGCATATAATGGGAGTTCAAATGTTTAGGTTACATATATTTCTATTGCCCCCCAAAAGTCAGAGCTTCAATCATGTTCATCCCCCAGACAGTGCACACCACCCCCATTAGATGTGAATATACCCATGCCCTCTTGCCCCATCCTACCTGCCTGACACTTGATGTCTCAAAGAGCTAAAAGTAGAACTACCATTTAATCCAGTAATCCCGTTACTGGGCATCTACCCAAAGGAAAGAAAAAAAGACATTCTATAACAAAGACATCTGCACTTCAATGTTTAGGGCAGAAAACAGATTATTTTTGACAATTGCAAGCATTTGGCATAATGGTTGGTCAACGATGAAGTTCTGGACCATAGTCTCAAACAGAATATTCATCACAAAAAGCTAATAGTATCTCTTTTTTGGTTCAACGCTGGTGTCATCCACTACAGCTTCATGAAACCTGGTCAATCAATTATAGCAGATGTCTTCTACAACGAATTCGGTAAAATTATGAGGATGTTTGCAATTAAGCAGCCAAGATTGGTCAATAGAGCCAGAGACAGGTCAATTGTCTTGAAGACAATGCTCAACGACATGCCACACAAACAAGGCTGCTTCAAACTACAGAAACTGGACTTGGAAACTCTCTGTCATCCACCATATTCACCAGACCTTGCATCAACTGACTACCACTACTTCCAGGCATTGGACCACTTCTTACAAGGAAAAATATTCAATTTTCAACAAGCTGTGTAAAATACCTTTTGTGATTTTATCACCACTCTCTCTCCAGGCTTCTTTGCTGCTGGCATAAACAAGCTACCCTTAAGATGGCAAAACTGTGTTGATAGTTTTGGTACACACTTTGATTAATTGTACTGTTTCTTGTTTGAGATATAATAAACTACACTTTTGATTCAAAATCAGACATTTCATATTTAATGACCTAATAATAGATCATGGTTTCCCAGAGGCATCATAAATAAAATCCAAACAACATAATACTAAATTTATGTAACTGCAAAACTTAGTAGCTAAGAAGCCGATATTTGATATTAGCCCTCACAATGGAAATTCACCATTCACCTATTTCCCAGACCAGAACTCATTCACAGCCCCAGAGTTCAATGTTTGTAGGATAAATTTCACCTGAAGGAAAGACTTTGCAACTCCATCTAAAGTCCTGCATTAATTATTTTTGTAACTCATTTCAAAGAGACTGGCAATGATCTTCCAAGGGTAATATTATAATACATACTTGGAAAAGGAGATGTCCTGACTTTTTAAGGATTTCAACTCTTAGATAATAAATCTGAGCTAACACTTGATGCCTAGTGACTCAAAATATCATTATGACCGAAAATAAGAGTGTGAACTTATGAATATCAGAAGATAAATGTTTTCAGAGGGTATGTAAAGGTATCTTGTGTTAGTTGTCCTGGTTAATTAATATATAGTTGAACAGATATTGTTTCCAGCAGGTAAGATGCTAGCATTTATTCCTGATCTGCAGAAAAAGGCTAGTGTAGTAGAAAGACCAGGTGGAAACCCTTAAGACTGTTAACTGATTACATCTTGATAGTAAATGGAAATCAGTGATGCATTATGGAAACAATTGTAGAGTTAAATGTTACCAACAAACATGAAATTTGCAAAGTTTATTGTCCTATCTCACCCCTGTTAAATTTATTTGTCTGGCCTCTGCAAATCTAGCTGTGTTGTAGCAGATAACTGCATACTATTATGAGCTTAATCAGGTTGTATCCTCAAATTCAGCTGCTGTGAATGGTGTGATACATTTACTGGAGCAATTCAACAAATCTCTGCATTTGATATATTGGTATTCATTTAGCCAATGTTTTCATTTCTATGTTCATCATTAAGGAAGATCAAAATGAATTGGCTTTTATATGACAGAGAGAACAGTATATTTTTATTCACTTAAATCGGGACTATCAGCTCTCCAGCTCTCTGTCCTCGTATAGTTCACAGGAATCATGTTCATATTATCATTGTGCAGATCTGTACAATGGCAAACTAAAATTATGCCATCACATTAATCGGATATCATGTTAATTAGGTAACATTAACTGGCAATGATGAAGTTGCCATCAGGCAAGACGTCTAAGTGGAAATATCTTAGTGGTTCACCCTAGTGAGCCAGACATTGGGAAATAAACCCACGGAAATTTAAGAGGTCTGTCATTTGGTGAAGTTTTAGGAACCAGTCATTAGCAACATATCATGATATTCCAGCAGCAATATGATACACATTGCTGAACCTTGTATATCATACCACTAAAAAAGATGCACAGCAATTGTTGAGCTTCCTTGCCTTTAAGATGCATAACATATTTATCTTGTATATACTAATGTGACCTATTATTGAGCTATCTAGATGTTTAAAATTTGACTCTGGCCCAAAGCATGAAACATCTCTATATTGGGTCTAGGCTGCAGTATAAGCCACTTTGCTCTTTGAGACTTATGACCCCATGGATTTGATTGAACTAAAAGTATCTGGTAGATAAAGTATCCTGTGATATTTCAGGCAAACTCCAGCAGGAGATTTGAAGTTCAGAAATTATATTTGTTATCTATTGCTATATAAAGATTACCTCAAATCTTTGTAGCTTTAACCAACATTTATTATCTCATAGCTTTTGTGGGTCAAAATTCTAGCTATGGATTTGCTGTGTACGTATACTTGCAGATCTCTCACAGGGCTCCCGGGCTGGGGTCTCATCTGAAAGCTCAACTGAAAGAAGCAGTGAGTGTACTCAAGCTCATTCCCATTGCTATTTCCAGCATTCAGTTCCTTGTGGGTTTTTGGAATGAAGACCTCAGTTCCTAATTAGTTTTTAGACAGAGACCTACCTTGCCCTGCGGGTCACCTGATAGGGCACCTGTCAACATGGAAGATAACTTCCCTCTTGAAGAAGTGAGAGCATGCAAGTGAGAGAGAGGACACAAGATGGAAGACAATATCTCTTTGTAACCTAATTTCAGATATTATCTCCCATGACTCACTGTATTTACTAGAAATGAGTGACAAAACCCATCCCATGTTCAAGGGGGTTAGGATTAGGTAATGGGATTACCAGAAAACATAAATCATTTATGGACATCTTAGAAGCCTGCTACATATATCTTAGCATTTTGAAGCAAAGTCATCATGACCTCTGCAGTAGAGAAATAATCTCTGTGAAAAAAATAAATATGTGTTCCAACAGGGCCTTAGTACAATTTGGTAAAGTAATAATGGAATATTAAGAGATCATGCATCCTGTGCTGCCTATTAGGTAATATATTTTATCTGATTTACTGAGTTATAAGGCAGAGTAAGGACATTAATGACCAAAACGAAGAAGATCCAAAAGGTGATGTCTCTGCTATTAGCACCATCTGAACATTAGAATTACCTATTAGCACAGCATCCTGCACAACGTTATCTATGACCAAACATCTCATTTCACAGAAAGGAGGTGTAATAACAAGATTATAGATACCTGATTTTCTTGTACATTTCAATGTAGTCAATAACACAGAAATAGCAATCCTGATATAAATTTGATCACACTTTTGAAGACTCTGCTAAGAAGCTCTGCACTGTGGTGGCATTACCTTTCAAGATGCAGCATGCATCTGAAATCAAATATTACAAAAGTCATTGTGCTGTTGAGGGCTTATATACACAGGCCCTGGAATTAAGTTGTGGAATTAGTAATGACTGTTCTCAGTATAGAATTTGATGTATTTTTATTTCTAATTCTTATGATCGTAGGCTATGCTGTTACAAATATTCATTTTTGAGGGTGGTAAGTCACCTGAAGAGCTACTGGAAATTTGAAGAGTGCTAATTTCTATGAAAGTTAGTATTTGGGGTCATAATCTAGGATTTGGGAAATAGATAAACACATAGTTGCCATTCAATATTTATTCTGCTCTTTTTCTTACTTACAGAAATTATTATTGTCATTTGGGTCAGGGGATATATTCAAGTACAAAAAAATAAGACTAAATTTCCTAGATTCCTAGAGATAGGAGTGGCCATGTCTCTCAGAATAGCCAGTGAGAAAGAAGCACAAGTCCATTGGGTATTTCTAGATGGTTTGACTTTCATGACAGAACGTTCACTTCCTTGTTTCTTGCCTATTAATTCTTCTGATCCAAAACACAAATAAGAACTTAGAGATATATCAGATGTCTCTAGGCCTTGAGGAAACTGAATATGAAGACCTACACTGAGGATAGGAGAGAAAGGGAGACAGAGGAAGGAGGGAGAAAGGCAGAAAAGGAAGACAGGAAGGCAGAAAGGAAGGAAGGAAGGGAGAGAGGGGCAGATAAGAAATGGCATCATGGTACATACTCCAAAACTTTCAATGGACTTCTTGTTATATGATGAAAATAAGCCTTCTACAGCTAGGCCACTGCAGTTTCATTTGTGTATGTAATTCCTAACTAATTCAGAACACAATTGCTCTACTATGTAATTATCATGCTAGAAGTTAGTCATGAATATGGTCATGAAAGCTGACTACTGTTTCAAAGATGCACTAGGAAATATTATACAAGAATTTTAAATAGATGTCATGGTGGCTTTTCTTATACTTTAAAATATCCTATAGTTACTTGGGGTATATTGTTGAGTTCAGAACTATAATTTTGGAAAAAATGTATTATTATAAGCTAAATGTTCCAATTAAATGATTAGATTTGTATGAATATATTATAGATGAGTCGTGGACATCTTTGACAACAATTCGCATGTGGTATTTTAAAAATTCTGTGTAGAAATATTTCTGTAGGAATTCAAAGGTGTTTCAAAAATGAGGAAAACGGTAACAAATAATTTGAAAAAAGTTTAATACTCTTCTACAAAATAGCTGAGAGTATATTATCTGAGGCAGTTGTTCTAGGGCTTACAGTAAAGTAGTCTTTGGAAACTTCATTACATGTTTATTACTCTGAAAAACTTATGATATTCACGAAAAAATAGGTCTAGGCACTTGAAAACAAACCTTGAACATCATTGCTTACTACAGAATATTGAAACAATGTGTATATATGCATGTATATATCTGTGTGTGTGTGCATATGTGTGTCTGTGTGCGTGTGTGTGTGTACTATTGGAAGAAGGAAATACTGGGTCTAAGTGTGAATTTATCGAATACTGCAAGTAAGTCCCCAAAGGCCAAGCTTGTTTGAAAAGATTTGAAGCATTTGGCTTGCATAATTTTGAAATAAATAAGCTAATATTTAAAATTAACACATTTTAGATCGAAACATCAAGGTTTACACCTTTTCTTAAATAATTTGAAGATCTGGTATACATTTCTATATGGCAACAATCAGCTACATATGATTAGTGACTTCTTTTACACATAACATGATATCTACAATTACTCACAGTTCTCAGCACTCATACATTATGTATACATTTATTTGCAAATGCTTTTTTCACACTGCAATTAAGAACTTCAGTATATATAAGTGCTGGCTACTTTGCACTGCAAGTTATCTAATTCTTTTATATTTGTAGACTCATATTCATTAGGACATCTGTTTTAGTTCAGTGTTTTGTTCCCTGGAGAGAACAGACTACAGCGTGATAGATGCCCGCATTAATCAGAATACATCTTTCTCAGAGAGGAAAATATTCTCTCTTTTTTGTATATTTGTGTATGTATGTGTAGTTTTAGACTGGAGGAAATGTTATGGTAATCATCTACTAGAGTTTCACAGAATGTGAAAATGGAATAGGACATGGACATCAAAGGACAAACCAGTAATTCAGAATTGGTGAAGAATCTTGGATAGGATTCAGAATGATTTTTTAATATTCTTGATTATGTTTACTTTAATTATAGCTGAGTAGAAAACTAGTTGAGATGATAGTTGCTCTCAGGGAGTTATTCCACCTGTTGTAGCTCATACTTGATTAGAGTAGAATAAGAGCAGGAAAACCACCATGGAGAGGGAAAGACAGAGAAAGAAAGAATAATCAACTGGTGTAAATGCAATATTTTGGTTAGAGTCATATATATATATATATAAATGAATTGTAAAACTTTAAGTATGAAACACTGTGTAAAATCTCTGCTTACACTATGAAAAATGCAGATTGTGGTGACATTGTAAATTAGAGTCAGCTTGGTATGCCAGTGGGGCTATTAGCCCAACTAGACAATTCGATATACTGTCCCTTACACATACTTCTCAGGAGTTTAAAAGTTTCTGAAATGTTCAAAAGATCAGGCAAACAAAATTATACATCATATTATGCTCCCATTTTTTTCAACAAATTTATTGAGACATAACTGGCAGATTATAAAATTTATTTTTGAAACAATATATTTGTATAAGTTTTAGTAAATGTGTACTTGGGCAATCATCATCAAAATCCAGGCTTAGAAAAATTCTGTCACTCCACAAAATTTCCATATGTCTATTTGTCGATATCCCTATTTGCAGTCAATGTTCTGCTCATTTCTTGCTCCAGGGAATCGCTGAACTCTTTCTATCTCTTTAGTTTTGTTTTTTCTAGAATTTTAAAAGTAAATGCATTTATATATATTCTGAGTTATCATCCATCTTTAGTCATGCATTTCCTTTTATTGTTGAATAATATTTCATTGCATGGATATACATTTTTTAAAAAAACTACCATTTGATGGACATTTTCATTGTTTTGACTTTTGGGATATAATGAATAATGGAATAATACAAGCACACTCATATACAAATGTTTGTGTGGATCGATGTTTTTATTCTTTTTGTGTAGATATTTAGTACTTGAATTTCTGGAGTTCATGTTTAGCTTTTTCCAAAAATGCCAAACATTTTTCCTACAGTGGCTGTGCCATTTTACATTTTTACCATGATGAAGGAGCATAATAGTTCTTTCCATATCTTTCCTAACACTTGATATTATCAGACTTTTTTTTCAACATAGGCATTTTGGTAGGTTTATAGTGTTATAACATTGTGGTTTCATTTGCATTTTTATAAAATTGAGGATGTTGAATATATTTAAGTCTGCCTGTTTACCATGTGTATGTCATATTTTGGTGAAGCATCTATTCAAAATTTTGATCATTGTTCAAAAATCAGGTCTTTATACTATTATTGAATTTTAGATTTTTCCTACATTTATATTAAAAGTAATGTATTGGATGTTTGGTTTGCAAATACTACTTCCATGTCTGTGGGTAGTCTTTTAATATTCATAGTGTTGTCATTTTTTATATCAAAGAAATCTTTGCATAACCCAAGAGGACAAAGATTTTAACTTTTTATTTTTAGAAATTTTATCATTTTAAATCTTACATGTAGATCTATTATCCATTTCAACGTGACTTTTGTGCACTGTGTGATATTTTATACTTTTTTCCTTCATGAAGATTTTCTCTCAACAATACCAACTGAAAATCTTTCTCAGTGAAGGTTTATAGTTCTATATTACAAATGTTTTGTAAATTTTCATAATATTCTACAGGATGAGTGTAACACAAATTTATTTAATTATTCTATTTGAGACATCATCCCTAGATTTTGCTCCTACTAATAATACTGGAGTAAGAATTCCCTATCCTAATTTGGTAAGATAGATTTCTAAAAGTGGATATGCTGCCAATATTTTTTTCAAAAAAACAGTACTACTTCAGTTCTGGCATTCTTCTATGAGATAATCCATCTAAGTCATCAATAGGTGTTATTGGTCTCTTTACTTTGTCAGGTGAAAAAATAAAAGAGTTATCATATTTGACAATCTTTGTTTTTCCATGATTGCTGGTGAGTAAGAGGATTTTATCATGTTAAAATATATTAGGGAAAACAGCTAAGTGAAAAATATGTTAAAATTTAAAATATATACTTCATTTTTATCTCATGCATAATTTATTTTTCCTATGATTTTGGGGAGAAGATATGATCTGACAAAATAAGCAAGTTAAATAAATTTGTTTCTTTTCCTCAAAATTTTTATCAAACTCAAAATTTGACTTACTAGGTTTATTAATTCAGGAATTTCTAGATCATTAGCCATAACATATCAAAAAGTTGAGTCAGTATATTTTTATTGTTTTTATTTCAAAGATCGGATAATCTTCTTACTAGGTCATTCAATTTGATTGAATATTTTAAAATATTTCTTCATACTATACCCTAATATAGAAGAAAATAATGAAAACCTACAATTTTGTTTAAAAAAATAATAGCTATCAAGGAATCCAGTAATATTTCAAAATTTAAACAGGTAAAAACTGAACTGCAAATATGTACTACTTTGTAGATTTCTTTTCCTAAGAAAATGGAAATGTTATTATTAATAGTAACTTAATTACATTTTGTTATTCAGTATCATTTTCTTTTGCTGAGTTGCAGATATATATATTTTTTAATCTTTTCAAATATTTTCTTCTTTGTCAATTTTTTTTATTAGACAGTTAAAAATAAATTTTCAGGCTGGGCGTGGTGGCTCACGCCTGTAATGCTAGCACTCTGGGAGGCTGAGGCGGGGGGATCGCTCAAGGTCAGGAGTTCGAAACCAGCCTGAGCATGAGCGAGACCTCGTCTCTACTATAAATAGAAAGAAATTAATTGGCCAACTAAAAATATATAGAAAAAATTAGCCGGGCATGGTGGTGCATACCTGTAGTCCCCGCTACTTAGGAGGCTGAGGCAGTAGGATTGCTTGAGCCCAGGAGTTTGAGGTTGCTGTGAGCTAGGCTGACGCCACGGCACTCACTCTAGCCCGGGCAGCGGAGTGAGACTCTGTCTCAAAAAAAAAAAAAATAACTAAATAAATTTTCAAATTTTGTGTTTGCATTAATCTATTCACTTGATATGTTTATAGTTATAAGAAATCATTAATAAAGCTTATTAATTATTCGTTATAAAATGAATCATATCCACTAACTGTAACAGAGACTGTTTTTGATAAATTATAATACAATAAGATATTAATAGGACAAGGTGAGTGAGATATTGCTTTGTTTTGATCGGTTACCTAATTCCTACTGGTGAGTAATTGACCTTTTCTGATGATATTTAGCATTAAAAAGAATAAGTAAAATTTGTTGCTATATTCTTTTTCATCCAGTGGTGTGTTAAACTTAAGACAGCAAATAGCACAGGGATTATAAACTGAAACAAAAGAGAGTCTGTGGATTACAATTTAGTCTGTTTGGTGAATTCTTTCAGTTCTCCCAAATAGTTAATAGGGACATCCAAACAAAGGAATTGTGAATCATTGCTCATTTGATATTGAAATATCAAAGAGACTTCCATGCATTTACTTAAAATAGTTTCCATTAATGTTAATAGATAAGAGCATTATGTAAAAGAAGAGAATCATCTGAGCCAATGATGTGATTCTATGTGCATGTAAGGATGAGATAAAATTAAATGCACACATGCATCGATTTATATACTATTTTTATAAACAAGTATTGAGTGAAAACGAAAGTTGAGAGATGTTTTAATAATTAATATCACATTCTGACCTTATATTACACCATGCTTTGTATTAATAAGATCCAAGTTCTGTGTAATTTAACACGAAACCTTTGCATGACCCAAGTTTTGCAATTTAGTTTGTAGGAAATATAGAGAACAAATGAAAATGAATATTTCTTGGCAATGATACTTACAATATACATCACATAACCTACCAAAAGCCAGAGTAAAGTCCTGAAAAAAAATCTCAAAAAATACACGTTATCAAAAATAGTATGATCAACAGAATGAATTTATTAATGTCCTAATTAACTAAAATTATAAAAAAAACTCATTTCCAAAATTGTTACTATCCTAATTTGACAGTTTTTATTAAAATAAGAAATGCTTGAGATTTATCATAATATTTTTAGCCAAGTGAGAGTTTGAAATCAGTAATACATGAGTTATGATGTCAAGTGATATCTTACTCAAAATATACACAATTTAACCAATGGATCACTTCATTAGTGAGTCTTTAATTGTAAAATTTAATATAGTATGTAATTTATTTGAAAGTACATTCCAAATCTTAGCAATTTGTTTTGCTATAGATTAAATGTTATGCAAATGTATTTGGTTTCTAGGTTTTCATTTAACAAGGGCATCTTTGTGAATGATTTATTTACTACTTCCTCATAAAATAAATAGCTTTGGAAATATTAACCATTATGAAGGCTGATAAATTATGTACTTAAGACAAAATACATCATTTATAATCAATTAAAATCAATGAATGATTTACTTTATTCTATGTTAGAATGACTCCAAAAGAATGTTAATAAAATGCAATGAAATAAGAAATCTACTAAATTCTTAAAATAACCTTACCTTCATAATCAGCATTCAGGTTTACTAAGTTTATTTCTAGGACTCACAGTAAACAATAAACAACACAGAGGTAGTTTAAAACTTAATAGTAGTGCTTTACTCCCTTCTCTTCCAGCATAGATAAAATAAAAGGAACTTAGGTTCTCAGAGAATTGGCAGTAAACAATTTTCTGTAGGAGATCGCATGTGTTAATCAATGTAAACTTCTTTCACAATAATGCAGGGATTAATATTAAATTTTATCCTCCAGCTCCTGGTTTCATTTTCTTTTAATCTCCCTCTGAAATCCACTCTAGTTTTATGCCACAAATCATGTTATGACTAAGATATCTGTTTGTAGTGCTACTCAAGAAGCCCGAGATTTTCAGCTCTTCCTTTAGCTCTCAGATTCTAACCCTTTTCTGATTCCATTTCTCACCATCCCCAGCCATTGAAACTGTTCCACAGTGCCCTCTTCAACATAGTCTTCAGTAAAATCACCAGAGTCCGTAACCTCTTCATTGAATGTTTCCTTCATTCTTTTGTACTGACTGGACCATGACCTGCTTTGGAAAACGTTGCATCCTATGCAAACCTGTCATATGTGGTTAGTTTTCCTCACTATTTGTACATCTTTTATGATTGTGTGGACATTTCTCCTTATAATGTTCTTATAAACATCTATAATGTTCATAATCACTTGTTCTGTTTTTCTTTAGGCCTTGACATTACAATAACAGGTATGTCACAATATTATCAATTTCAAAGATCCCATTCTCCAACCCTCACTATTTTCTAGTTCCCTCATTCTATGACACTGATTCCTATAATTTTTGAAATATTGAGATCCTGCAGTCAGTGCATCAATCATCCTCACAATTACTCTGCAGTATTGAACTTCAGGGACCCTCTCTGGGACATTCTTAGAGATGCTATACTCCTATTTAGCCTCCTTGCCTTTGGTGCCCCACATTTCCACACCTTTCCCAGTTTTCTTTAAGAAGACTTTCAAATAAATCATGTTAACACACTGAGTATGCTAACATAGGGTACATTTTGGGGGAACTTAATCTATGGTAATCACATATATTTATTCCCAACAGAAAAATGAACTCATACTCTTCCATGCATTCAAATTGGTACTACTATATCATTCCTGCTTGGTTGTGAAAAAAGGTATAAGAAAGCTAAACATCATTTCTTGTTTTTAATTACTCACCTCCTGTTTCTTTTTCAATTTATTCCAAACAAAATTTAAAATTATTATGACATTTCATTTTAACAGAATTGGGGAGGGAAAAAGTAACCAACATGAAATAAGTCCAGATGCATCTGTTTTTTTAACAATCACCTGCTCTCAAGAGAAATTATTTTATCAAATGCGAGGTTACTTAGATATCTATATAACTATATATAAAGATATACATTTTAATGCATTTGGGGTCTACCATAGCCTAACAGACACAGGAACAAAAAATATATCCAACTCCAGTGGCCTGTACATTTCAATGCTGAGAAGAAGAAAGGAAACAATGAACTTCAGCTTCCTCTATCTGAGAAGCATATGTGAATCAAAAGGAAATGCTAGAAATCAAAAACACTGTACCAGAAAAGAAGAATGTTTTTGATGGGATCATCAGTGATATCTGAGTAAATAATCAGTAAGATTGAAGACATGTCAATAGAAACTTTCAAAACAGAAATGAAAAGAGAAAAAGAATATAAAATTTGGACAATAATATCCAACAACTGTATGGATACTACAAGAGAAGAAAGAAAAAAAGGAAAAGAAGAAATACTTTAAATGATAATTGCTGAGAGTTCTTCAAAACCAATGATGGACGCTACACCAAAGATCTAAGAAGGCAGAGAATATACAACAAGAAAAATATCAAAAAAACCTATACCCAGGCATGCCATACCAATTCAAATTGTAGAAAATCAAAGACCAAGAGAAGATACATGAAAAAAAAGAAAATCTTACCTATAGAAGAACAGAATGAGAATTATCTTTTATAATAAAAGAAATATAAAATCTTTCTCAGACAAACCAAAATTAAGGGAATTTTGTAACAGTCATTTTAAAAAAGTCATAAATGTTCTTCAGAGAGAAGGAAATATATACAGTTCAAAAACTCAGATCTACATAAAGAAATGAGAGTGAAATAAAGGTGAAATAAAATATTTTATTTTTATTCTTAATTCAGCTAACACATAGTCACTTATTCAAAACAATGTTAGTAATACTATGTCCAGTAATTACAGCATATAGATAAGTGAAATGATTGACTGTGTTATAAGGATGGGAGTGAGGATTTGAAATACTTTGTTATAAGGTTGCCTGGTTACCCGTGAAACAGTATGCTGTTATTTGAAGGTGGACTTAGATTAGTTGCAACTGTACTGTGAAAGCTCAAAGAAAACCACTAAAAAAATTTGAAAAATAAAAATAAGACAGGAGAGAAAACTAAATCACATTATATGCTCAAATAAAGTATGAAAAGCAGAAAATGGTTAAAAAAATCTAAAGCCAAGAAAAATGGGAGTGAAATATACAAATCTGGTGGACATTACAGCAACTATATCAATAATCACATTACATGGTCTAAATACATCAATTAAAGACAGAGACCATCAGAGTGAATTAAAATTTTAAAAGCATATTAAATACATATTATCTCTAAAAATCCCATTTTTCCCAGTTGAGCACTGGAGGTAAAAATTAAAAAAATAAAAAAATAAAAATCCCATTTTAAATATTAATATAAAGACACAGATAGATTGAAATTAAAGAAATGAAAAAAAGCACACCATGCTAACACTAATCAAGAAAAAAGCTGGAGTAATTATATTAATTTCAGCCAAAGAACAAGAACAAAGAATGAGGAAAATTATCAAGGTTATAAAAAGGACATTACACAATGAAAAAAGGGTCAGTTCTCCAAACAGACATAATAATCCTTCATAGATTATTAATCCTTCATAATCCTACTCTACTATCCTAATAGTAGAGTATCAATATATGTGAGACAAAAACCGATAGCACTGCAAGGAGAAATCGACAAAGTCACTATTATTGTTGAAGACTTAAACATACCTCTATCAAGAATTGACAAATTTAACAGGCAGAAAATTAGTAAGTACAGTCATATACCACATGACAACCTCATAACAAACTGCACATAGAACAGTGGTACCATAAGACTATAATGGAACAAAAAAAAATTTCTATTGGCTAGTGATAGCTTAGCCATCATAAAGTTGTAGCACAAAAAATTACGAATGTGTGTGGTGATGCTGGTGTAAACAAACCTACTGCACTGTGAGTCATGTAAAAGTATAGCACATACAATTACTTACAGTATATAATAATAATGATAATACATGGTTATGTTTCTGGTTTATGTATTTACTATACTATAGTTGCTCATGGGGATGCAAAAGAGCATGATCACTTTGGAAGAAAGTCTGGCAGTTTCTTGCAAAGCTAAATATAGTCTTGCCATACGATCCAGCAGTTGTGCATCTAGGTATTACCCAAATGAGTTGAAAATTTGTATTCACACAAAATTCTTCATGCAAATGTATATACCAGCTTTGTTCATTAATTGCCAAAAGTTGGAAACAACCAAGATGTCCAGTAAATGAGTGGGTAAATTGCAGTATTATTCAGTGATAAAAAAGAGATGAGCTACCAAGCCACAAAAGGACCTGGAGGAACCTGAAATTCATATTGTCAAGTGAAAGAAACCAGGATGAAAGGCTAATTGTGTGATTTCAAGAATGCAACATTTTAGAAATTACAAAACTATAGAAGACATTAAAATGCTCAGGGGTTGCCGGAGGCTTGGAGTAAGAGAGGGAGGAAGGGTTGAATAGGTGAAGTACAGAGGATTTTTAGGTCAGTGAAACTATTCTGTATGATACTGTAAGGACAGTGATATGGTTTGGATGCTTGTCCCCTCCAAATCTCATGTTGAAAATTGATCCCCAGTGGTGGAAGTATGGCCGGGTGGGAGGTGTTTGGGTCATGGGGACAGGTCCCTCATGAATGGCTTGGTACCCTCCTTGTGATAATGAGTGCATTCTCCCTTTATTAGTTCAGACAAGACAGCTGCTGTTTAAAGAAGACTTGTTTAAAGGGGACTGGCACCACCTCCTCCCTCTCTTGCTCCCTCTCTCTCCATGTGACACACCTGCTCCCCCTTTACCTTCTGCTTTGATTGGAAGCTCCCCAAAGCCTTCACCAGAAGCAGACGCTGATGTGAAGCCTCTTGTACAGCCTGCAAAACCATGAGTCTAATAAACCTCTTTTCTTTATAAATTACCCAGTCCAAGGTATTTCTTTATAGTAGCCCCAAATGGACTAAAACAGGGAAATGCATGACAGTATGCACTTATCAAACTGTACAGAACAAAGGGCAGTCCCTAATATAAACTATGTACTTAAGTTAATAGTGTATCAATATTGGTTGATAATATGTAATAAATGTTCCATACTAATGCAAAATGCTGATAAAAAGAAAAACTGTGTCCGGTAGGAAAAGGTGTCTATATGAACTTTCTCTAGTTTCTGCTCATTTTTTTGTTAACGTAAAACTGCTCCTAAAAAATAAAGTCTATTAACTTAAAAAATAGCAGAGAAAAAATGCCTGCCTTACACCTCTACATCCATAAACCAATTAACATCTCAAACTTGATACGTCACAACTGAATTTTTGACCCTTTCCCTTAAAACTCTTTCTTCTGCAATCTACCTGTTTGTTTAAATAGTAACTCCATGCTTCCTTGTGCACAGGCTCAAAATCTTTGAGTCTTTTTTGGCTGTGTCTTTTTCATACTTCCCATTCAATTGGTCAGAAAATCCATTTGGCTCAACCTTAGTAATGTATTGAGAACCCGACAAATTCTCTCCATCTTCAAACTACCACTGTGACTCCATCCTCTATTGCTTTCTACATGATATATTATATAACGACCTTCTTATAGACCTTCCCAATAATATCATTGGTCCTTATTCAAACACTAACATATTTTCCAGAGCTTGCCTGCTCTGCTTCCCACAGTATTCACAGTAAAGCCTACCAGGACCTGTATAATTTTGTTCTCGTTACCTATTTGGACTCACTTTTTCCACACTTCCTTTTATTTAATCCATTTTAGTCACATCATTCTTGTTGTTCCTTGAATATCTTAGGGCTTTTGCATTGGTTCTTTCTTTCATCTGGATTACTTTTCCTACACAGTCCTATGAAATGCATCTTTAACAACATGAGGCTTTTACTTAAAGTTAAAAGTAGTATCTCCCCTCTTTACAACACTCCCTATTCCACTTTTTAAAATTGCAACATGTTTTACATTCTACATACTATAGAAATATATATATACACACACACATTCTATATATAGTGCGTGTGTATGTGTGTGTGTATGTATATATTCTCCTCTTTCTGTTTATCAGCAGTTTCCCATGCCTCCTCACTGCTTTCTCTTGATAGTGAGCTTCAGGAAAAGAGGATTTTATTGTGTGTGTTTGTTTTGTTTTTACTGTTGTATTTCAAGTGCATTCATAGGGACTGACAATACTTCATAAATATCTGTTGAGTCTGAGGCACGAAAGTTTGACCTCTTAAATAGCAAAAAAAAAATTGATAGAGGATTATTTCTTCAAAAACACACACCCACACATACGTGCATACACACGCACACATATGCACACAGACTAATAAGCCCAACACAAGTCTCCTGCTAATACTACAATGCCTGGAATGTAAGTAAGAATCCCTCTGAATGAGGTTAATCCACCCCAGTAAAAGCATACGTATTCAAACAAGAACATAATCTGTATCTACTCCTCTTAGGTATTTTTAGATGCCATTTTTATACTATTTTCCATGTTTGTTTTCTGGTATTTTAAATTTAGTATATATGAAAATACTCCATGTTATTACACAAATGTACATTTATAGTATTGGGAAGTGAAGACAGTTTCAGAAAAGTAGCATGGATGAAATCTATTCAATACTGGATGATAGAATGGTAACGTGGTCAGCTTGTTTGTGCCTGACATTACAAAATACTACTAATTCAGCTTCCATTTCCATAGGCAATGTGATAAAAAGCTGTCTCTACCATGATACGGGATTTTTTAAAATAGGCAAATTTCGCTCAGCTCAGAGAAATTCAGTTATGAATTTTTTTAAAGCAAAACTGAGCTAGGTTTCTAAGATGGTGTCTCTCTCTACATCATTATATATTACTAGTGAGGAGAAAACAAATGCTCTGGTTTGTACAATCAATATTAACATTTATTTATGTAATTCTTAAGAAGCTCAGCTAATTTGCAAGAGGTTAACATGTTCACAACAATAGCAAGGGACACACAAAATAAATGTCTGTTAGTTAATCAAAGCTTAGATATAATCACTATGTTTTTAAATACATGCATATTTATAAATGTTTAAAGATTAAACAAAAAATGAAGTACTTTATTTTATTCCAGTAAATAATAATTAAAAAGTTAATGTTTAAGTCATGAAATATATGTAGACTTTAAATTGGTAGCTTTAAAAAAAAAAAGTGTGAGGCTATGCAATCCACATTTAATTCATATCCAGATAAATAGTCATAAATAGGCATGTATTTGATGAAGTTAACAATTAGTTCTCTATAAGTAAAATCTTTTCTTCCTATCATGAACTAAAAAATTCTTTGTGAAGAATGCATTCACCTTCAAAGTCTTTTAAGCTTTGTGTGCATTGTGAAGAAAACAGGAAGTTTCTTTAAGTGGTATAACTGTATTTAACTCCAAAAAAGATTTTAGGGATATCCAGTAACACGTGATAGCTGTGATTTATTGAATGGTAGATCTCTCGTAACATCATTTAATTTTTGATTGATTTTTGTAATGGAGGAACTTTGGACCTCTATCAACACACATTGAAATCAACATTTAAGTAAATTAAAATGTCAATTTCTCATCATATAAAGATAACAATGAGTTTTAAGGACAATGTTCTCTGACTGGAAGTCAAAAATGATGACAGAGGAGCATTACAGTGCTCGGAAGTTGGTAGCACAGGAGAGTAAAGTAGAAAATAATGAAATAAAAAGAAAGAGATAAGGAATAAAAACATTTGTAGAATAACTATTCTTAAACTGGAAGTTTTAATTTAGTCTTCAATTTAATTTAAACAGTTTCACTGATAATCATTATTTAGATGGCTTATAAACTATGTTATTTGAGCCAGCTCTTCATTTTCTATATTTGGAAACTAGAACAAAGAAATAAATTACTGAAGGTCACATAAATCGTTACTGACAACCGTAATCCAAGTGTGGTTTACTTAATGTTTGTGTAGCTAGATTATAAGATAAAACTTTTCTATGAATTTTATCTACTCCAATTTTGTGTGAAGATGTTCAGTGTAATGGAAAGAAAATAGGTTTTGGAGCATCATACCTAAGGATCAAATTGGGAAAATTATATTTATTATGGGAGTGAGAGATATTAAATTTGTTGTTTTAATTCTCTATGATGCTTTTCCTTCATTTGTAAAGAGAATATGTTCTACTATGTATAGAGATGTTGTCAGCATTAATTGTCATAAAATGGGTAATGCCTAACATTAGGTAGTCCCCTATTATCCACAGTTACAGTTGCTGGGATTTCAGTATCCTGTGTTCAACAATGGTCTAAAAACATTAATTGAAACATTTCAGAAATAAACAACACATAAGTTTTACAATGCGTGCCTTTCTGAGTAGTGTAATGAAATTTCGCACAGTGCCACTACACACTGGGACATGAATCGTCTCTATGTCCAGCATATCCATGGTATCTCTGACCCCCCCCCGTTAGTCACATAGTAGTGATTATGGTTGGTTATAGTCGGTTATGAGATCAACTGTCAAGGTATCATAGGGCTTGTGTTCCAGTAATCCTTATTTTACTTAATAATGGCCCCAAAGCACAGGAGTAGTGATACTGGCATATTGTTATAATTGTTCTATTTTTAATTAGTTATTGTTAATTGCTTACAGTGCCTAATTGATTAATTAAACTTTATTATAGACCTATAAGTATAGAAAAAATATAGTGTATATAAGGTTTGGTACTATCTGTGGTTTCAGGCATCCACTAGGTGTTTGGGAACATATTTCCAGTAGATGAGGGGGGAATACTCTGTTAGGAATTTAAGAATGTGTTAATCAGTGCATAATCCAGGCATTCATGAATTTACAGTGCTTAAAAGTCCACATTCCTTATACCTTAAATTATTGCAAGGCATCAACTATCAATGTTAAAATTAATATAGTGTAGCTTTGTAATACTAAGTACTTGCAAAGCATAAATTTTATGTTAAAATTATGAATAACTATTAGATAAACAATGTTTGGACTATATGGAAAATCAAAAATTTGTGTTAACTGCTAATTGAAATTTGACATGAGTTATATAGTAGCTAAATGGAAATATTCTTGAGTGAAACACAGAACTGTGCTTTTAATGAAAAACTAAAAAAGAAAATAATAATGGTGTGAAGAGGCAAAATGAATTTTTCAGTGAAAACTCAATCAGGAAGTTGTTCATTTTTCCAAAACAGTTTTTGAAACATCCCCTCAATGACATAGTACCCAGAAAATGCTGATGATGTAGATGATAAAAGCAGAGATTAAATCATACATTATCAGTAAAACCATAAGGAAAATGAAATTGCAAAAGCCAGAGCCACTTGCAGGTAATATTTTGTAACATATATAGAATAAAGTCTGACTGCTTAAAAACAATTTGTCAAAAATGTTTTAAGGACTGTTTCAGAAAGAAGATTAAGACAGGCTTTATATAGAAGCTAAGAGAAAGTTTCTGAATAAAGAGAGTGGCTAACACAATGGTAGGCAGTTGAGACTTGTGAAAAATGCTAGATGTCCAGTAGGACACAGAAGAATGCTCCATAGCAGAAGAGAACCCAGACTATTTACTTTATTTACTTGAAATCTGCTTAGGACTGGTTCCAAGGCTGCTATTGGAAGCTTGCGTGAAGGTCTCAGTGTGTCCCTCTCCACAGAGGCAAGTGGCATGGGAGCTTGTTCTGCCTGGGTCTCCTTGCAATGGTGGCAGTGTTGGCTGATTGAAGCTATTTAGATAAAAGCCTGGGGTGCTAGGACTCTGGATGTTTGCTCTGTTGAAGTCCAGGTGCAGTGGTGGGATATGGCAGTGTGTATCTTAGGAGAGTGGGCCAATGTTGGAGGACAGGGCCATGGATGTGTGCAGTGTGCAGGGGAGGAGGGGAGGGGGGACCACAGCAGCTAGGCTGTGCTAAGGGGGTGGTGCTGCTGAGGTGTTGGGTATGTGGGGTCACTGAGGTGCATGGCATATGGAGCCACAACAACTCATGTGGGCCAGGGTCACAGCAATGTCCTGTGGACCAGTCACAGGAGCTGGGGCTTTCTCTCTGCCCAGGATTGGTGGCAGCAGCTGCTGTAGTGCTACTCAGGTGGTGGTGGCAGTGATGTTATCTAGATGGTGGTGGCAGATGCTAGGGACCAAGGTTACCTGCTCTGTTTGGATCTCCTGGTGGCACAGAGTGCATGGCACCCAGAAATGGGGTAAACAATGGCACTTTCCTTTCCTACTCCCTCCCTGGCCCAGCAGGGGGAATGGGGAGGTAGCTGCAGTAGAGTCTACCCCTGCTCAGATGAGGCACTCTGGAGCTGAGAGTTCAGAATGGCATCAGTTTGAGCAACCTGGGATTGGGACTCTGCTGTGCCAGCTCTCCCAATCAATGCTGCTTCACTATATACAAGAGGCTTCCTGATCAGCCCAGAGGCCTGCTGTGGTTGTGGGGATCATTCACAGCTCAGGTTTCAGTATCCACGGGGGGAGCAATGAGCCCTGGGGTTCTGTCCTCTGACCGTCCCCCACGTGTGGGCACCTTCCCCAGGTACCTTTTGTTCCTGCCAAGTGGTTCACTCAGCTTCCCTCTCCTTCACTTTGAGTGTTTCCAGTCACCTCTCTGATGCTTCATGATGCTTTCTTCAAGATGATCCAGCCATAGGTTAAGATCTACTTGCAACTTTAGATCCTGTCCTTGGGAATGGCATGTGCAGGCTGCTTCTAGTCTGCCATCTTAGCACTCCTCCTTTAAAGACATTATTTAAACTGAGATGTCTATTTATGAGAATTAGAAATTAGTAAAGTTTATAAAATGAAGTTTCTTTGAAAGGTTCGAAAAAAACAATAACTATAAAAATTTAAGCAGAATGAGGGTATTGCAAAGATAAAGAATTTATTGAGTTCCTATTAATGCTATAATAAATTATCATAAACTTGGTGGACTTAAATAATAAAACTTTATTTTCTAGAGGCCAAAAGACTGAAATAAGTGTCACTGGGCAAGCTCGGTGTGTTAGAATTATTGCCCTGCTTTTGAAGGCTTTGGAGAGAATTCATTCCTTACTTCTTCCACCTTCTAGCTACTGGTATACATTGGCTTATGGTCACATCACTCCAATCTCTGCCTCTGTATTCACATATTCTTCTCTTCTTTGGGTGTGTCAGATTTCCCTCTGCCTTCTGCATATAAATATATATTTAATTGCATTTGGGGCCCAACCTGATATAACAGAACAATTCTCTCATCTCAAGGTCTTTAATCTTACCTGGAAAGATATTTCCATGTAAGGTGACATTTATAGGTCTAGGGATTAGGATGAGACATCTTACACAGGGAATATTTTCAGGCTTTCACAAACAAAAAATATTATTACTGTAAATTATTTTTATTGTATCTCTAAAAGACACTGAGATCACTTTTACCAAATAAATATCTTTTTATTTGAGTGATAAATTCTATTTATTTTCAGTTGAAATTATTTTATGTTACCTTTCAATTAATACACTATATTAATTGTAATTAATACACCATATTTGGGTGCAAACCCAACCAGGGCATATCAGTTATCATAAATATACATAAGATTTTTAACCAGAAATTTCTCTTCTAACCTAATACATAAAGACAAAATCATTGATGTAACACAAATTTAGCCTAAGTGTAGTACAGTGTTGCCTTTAAAAGTACAAAATTGTAAGTGATCTTCATGTTTCCTAATAGAGCAATAGTTAAAAAAATTATGGTCTATATAGTGGAATACCATGCAGTCTTCCAAAAGAAGGTGAAAATGAACATTCAATACCATTGAGAGTGTTCATGTTAAAGTTTAAAAAGCATACTATGAAATACTATATACTGTATAATTTTAAAAGTATGAACATTAAAAACATAAAATATTCATTGACAGTAACTGTGTTTGATTAAAAAGCTATGGGATTACTAGTCTTTCTATTTGTTTTTGATTTTCTTATATATATTGGATTAATGTTTTGCAGTGAGCTTCAGGCATTTATGTAAAGAGAAGAGATGCAATGGAGTTTTACTTTTAATGAGATTTTATTTTCAAAATTTCCAGCTACAAAATAGAAAATGTCTATTTAGAGGAGACATATAAATGAAATAAAATGTTCATACACATGGATTCATAAATAGATATACTTTGTCATTGTCTTCCACAACAAATAAGCATTATCTCATTACTTACATAACAAAGATATATTTTTGGAAAAATATTTCAATATCAAGGGCTTTTTCTTTATTCTAAGGATGTACATAATACTTTGATTACCCTACTTTTTATAAAAAAATGAAACTGATAGGCCTGTACAACCATTTTTTAAAGGTGCACATTTCATTTGGTGAAATATAAGATTATGATTGGTCTGTAGTTTTCTTTTTTTCTTGAGTCCTTTCCTGGTTTATGTATCTGGGTGATGTTGGCTTCATAAAATGTGTTGGGGAGGATTCCTTCTCTCTCAATGTTGTGCAATAATTTCTGCAGGATAGGCACCAGTTCTTTGTAGGTCTGGTAAAATTTGCATGTGAAATCATCTGGTCCCAGACTATTCTTTTTGGGAAGCTTTTTATTGCTGTTTTAATTTTGGTACTAGTTTGGTCTGTTCAGGAATTCTATGTCTTCCTGATTGAGCCTAGAGAGGCCGTGTGTTTCTAGGAATTTGTCCATTTCCTCCACATTTTCAAGTTTATGTGCATAGAGGTTCTTATAGTATTCATAGATGATATTTTGTATTTCCATGGGATAAGTTGTAATTTCTCTTTTTTCATTCCTAATTGAGCTTATTAGAGTCCTTTCTTTTCCATTTCTGGTTAATCTGGCAAGAGGCATGTCAATTTTGTTTATTTTTTCAAAGAACCAACTTTTTGTTTTATTAATCTTCTATATAGTTTTTTTCATTATAGATTTCATTTAGTTCTGCTCTGATCTTTGTTATTTCTTTTTTTCTGCTGGGTTTCCAGTTCATTTACTCATCTTTTTCTGGTTCTTTGAGAAAATTCATTAGACTGTTGATTTGCAACCTTTCTATCTTTTGAATGTAGGCATTTATGGATGTAAATTTTCCTCTCAGGACAGCTTTAGCTCTGTCCCAAAGATTTTGATAACTTGTGTTTCCTTTATCATTTAGTTCGAAGAATCTTTTGATATCCATCTTAATTTCTTCCTTAATGCAATAATTGTTCAGTAGAAGATTGTTTATTTTCCATGACTTTGTGTTCCTTATTCCTTATGAATATAGATACAAAAATTCTCAAAAAATCCAACAAACTGAATTCAGGTGCTTATCAAAAAAACAATTCATCACTACCAAGTGGGCTTCATCCCACAGATGCAGGGATGGCTCAACATATGCAAATCTATGAATGTTATTCAACACATAAATAGATGCAAAAACAAAGACCATGTGATACTCTCAACAGATGCAGAAAAAGTATTGAACAAAATTCAGCACCCTTTCATGGTAAAAACACTTAACAAAATACGCATGGATGGGACTTACCTAAAAATGATAAATGCCATACATGACAAACCAAAGCCACCATGATAATGAATGGGGAAAAATTGAAAACATTCCCTCTTAGAACTGGAACCACACAAGGTTGTCCTCTATCACTACTTCTATTCAATATAGTGTTGGAAGACCTAGACAAAACAATCAGACAAGAGAAGGAAATCAAGGGCATCCAAATGGGGGCAGAAAAGGCCAAACTCTCCCTCTTTGATGTTGATATGATCTTGTATCATGAAAACCCCAACGATTCTGCCATGAGACTACTGGAATTGATAAACAAACTCAGCAAAATCTCAGGTTACAAAATGAATGTCCAGAAATCAATAGCATTCTTATATCGCAACAAAAGTCAAACTGAAAACCAAATCAGAGATTCAATAGTCTTCAGAATAGCAACAAAGAAAATAAAATACCTAGGAACATATTTAACTAAGAGGTAAAAGACCTTTACAGGGAGAACTATGAAACACTGATGAAGGAAATAGCACAGCACATAAACAGATGGAAAACCATACCACACTCATGGGTTGGCAGAATCAACATTGTTAAAATGTCTATACTACCCAAAGTGATCTACAAATTCAATGCAATCCCTATTAAAATACCAACATCATTTTTCTCAGAACTAGAAAAAATAATTCTATGCTTCATATGAAACCATAGAAGACCCAGTATAGCAAAAGCAATATTAAGCAAAACAAACAAAAAAGCAAATTAAGAGACATCAATTTACCAGACATCAAGATAAACTACAAGGTTATCTTGTAGTTTACTAAAGCATCATGGTATTGGCACAAGAACAGGGACATAGACCCATGGAACAGAACTGAGAACCCAGATATAAAACCATCCTCATATAGCCATCTAGTCTTTGACAAAGTAGACAAAAACACACACTGGGGAAAGAATCCTTATTCAATAAATTGTGCTGGGAAAATTGGATAGCCACATGTAGAAGACTGAAACAGGATCTGCATCTTTCACCTCTCACAAAAATCAACTCATGTTGGATAACAGACTTACACCTAAGGCATGAAACTATAAGAATTCTAAAAGAAAATGTTGGAAAAACTCTTATAGGCATTGGCCTAGGCAAAGAATTTATGAAGAACACATCAAAGGCAATCATAGCAACAACAAAAATAAATAAATGGGACCTGATCAAACTAAAAAACTTCTGCACAACCAAGGAAACTATCAGGAGAGCAAACAGACAACCCACAGAATGGGAGAAAATATTTGCATGCTACACACCTGATAAAGGGCTGATAAGTAGAATCTATATAAAACTCAGGAAAATTAGCAAGAAAAAATCAAACAACCCTATCAAAAAGTGGGCAAAGCATATGAACAGAAACTTTTCAGAAGAAGATAGACTAATAGCCAACAAACATATGAAAAAATGCTCAACATCTCTAATCATCTGGGAAATGCAAATCAAAACCACAATGAGATATCACTTAACTCCTGTGAGACTGGCCTTTATCAAAAAAATCCCAAAACAATAATGTTAGCATGGATGCAGAAAATTAGGAACACTCATACACTGCTCATGGGACTGCAAACTAGTAAAACCTCTGTTGAAAGTAATATGGAGATACCACAAAGAACTACATGTAGAACTACCATTTGATCCAGCAATCCCATTACTGGGCATCTACCCAAAGAAAAAGAAGACTTTCTATAAAGAGGACATCTGCACTAGAATGTTTATAGCAGCATAATTCACAATTGCAAAGATGTGGAAACAACCCAAGTGTCCATCAATCCATGAGTGGATTATTAAAATATGGTATATGTATACTAAGGAGTTCTACTCAGCCACAAAAAACAATGGTGATATAGCACCTCTTGTATTATCCTGGATGGAGCTGGAGCCCATTCTACTATGTAAGGTATCACAAGAATTGAAACACAAGCACTACATGTACTGACCATCAAATGGTATTAACTGATCAACACTTAAATGCACATGTAGTAATAACATTCATCGGGTGCCAGGCGGGGGCGGGGGGGAGGGGATGACTATATTCACACTTAATGGGTGCAGTGCGCACCATCTGTGGGATGGACATGCTTGAAGCTCTGACTCTGTTGGGACAAAGGCAATATATGTATCCTAAACATTTGTATCCCCATAATATGCAGAAATAAAACATTTAAAAAATATGATTCATATATTTTACATATAATTAGATGGTGAGATTATTTTTTAATTAGCTATAAACTAAAAATGGAAAAATTGACACTGTGAAGTTTAGATTTATTCACTATTGATTATTTTGCACAAATGTGGGAGATAGCTGTTTGTGTTCACATTTGCATCAGATGCAAGGTGGCATCAGGGCAATGTTCATACTGTGTATAAGATATTTTAGGAAAGAGGGCAGTAAGGGTGTTTATAATGTCTGTTCGTTGGTATGCAAGCATTTGTTTATTATGTGGAAATGCAATCACAGCTAATTTTTTAATGCCACAGAGACAAAGACTGTAAAAATAAAGGTTATCTGCAAATATTTAATTTATCTAAGAAAATATCAGTGATTCAATATTTTTTTAAGTTTCTGATTGCAGTTGCTTTCCCAAATTTAACATTCTAACATTAAGTATAAATATTTATATGAGATTATTTTATTACCATAAAAGCAAACTTTTAATCCTCAGAAAAATATTTAGCTAGAGTACATGAAATACTAATAAATTGATTGTATTATTGTGAATGATATCAAATTTATCTTCATATATTTAATTTTATTATATTGAATTGTTGACTTTTTCTACCTTTCTAAATTTTTGGTTTGACACAAATTTTCTCATTATATAAACTACTAAAATCACTACAATTAAAAATGCTGATGTTAAATAGGTAAAACATTTTTCTCAATTATTTTAAGATTTCTTCCCTGCTAACCTTAAAGTAAGTCATAGCCCTTCTACACACACACACACACACACACACACACACACACACACACACACAAGCACATACACATACAAAATGATTATAATCTGCTGCTTGAGCTCAAGTATTGATTGTGGCTGAAAAAGATAATGGAATAAAAAAGAGTTCAATATTTCTAAAAGTTAATTGAGACCTCATATCACCTTTGAACATCAAAAGGTTTTGAAATTAGGTTTTAAATTTCTTATTTGAACTATTTATAACAGTTGAGATTGCTTTGAAATGGAATTAATATGGAATTGGTAGTTTCACTATGGAAATCCTATGTATTCTCAGAAAAATTCTCATACAATTGTTTCTGTTGTTTTACGGTAATACACTAACCAAGGAACAAATGCTTCAGGATAAAAACAGAGCTATCATTTTAGTTTTCCATTTATAAGAAAATACCAACAATGTACAAAATTAATTCTGTATACTAAAAACTCATCATCAAAATGTAATTGATCAAATGAAATTATCAGTCATATTAATTACAGAATGTAGAAGAATATTCAGAAATTAAGAAGTCCCTAAATAACATTTATGCACAAAAATGAACACTCCACTTCACTTTGATTACTGGGAGTTGTCTTTTCCTTGCCCACCTATAATCATGATATAACTGTATTGGGTTTTCTATTGTATTGAATGTATTATTCAAGATATTGATAGTCTAGGAAGATATGCAATATTTCCTCTTGGTTTTCAAAGACCTGAACATAAACATAATCCATTTATTTGAGCACAATTGGCGCTATTGCATCTCTATTGGCATACTTCATCTCCAACAGAAAGGTTACCCAAAAATACAAACTGAATAAATATATCATGAATTATTGTATTGATATTTTTATTTATATCCTTACCAAGCACACATTAGGAAGTTTTTGTTACTAAATATAATAAAATATATTGCTGAAAATTATTAGTATTTTTATTCATGCATGTATTATGCACATATATGTATATTTAATATATGTAATAAATTATTTGTTAGATATATGAATGACATACAATTACTACAGTTTAAAAGAAATGTCTGTGTCTCAATAGCTTGAAGTAACTTTATTAGATCATGATTTGATTGCAATATTTCCAAATATAGAGATGATAAGAAAGAAACTTGGATATCAAACTGAGCATCCCCTTGCTTCCTTCCTTAACATATCAGTAAAATGTTTCGCTTCCCCCAGATCTCCTATCTTCTTTCTCTTCCCATCCCTCCTTCTTTTTTTCCCCCTTCCTGTTCCTACTACTTTTCCTCATTTCCTTCATTCTCCTGCTCCCTCTTCTCTTTTTTCTTCTACTTTGTCTTTTCTAAATCATTATACATCAAATCTCTCAATGTCAGCATTTTAGACATTCTGGATTGTATAATTCTTTGTAGTGGGGGCTATGCTGTGCATTGTAAAATATTTATCAGTATTTCTGGCTTCTTCTCACTAGAAGACAGGAAGAACTATTCTGCCATGACAATCAAAAATATCTTCAGATACTGTCCATGGTAGAGATGCTCAGTTGGCTTCAGCATTGTTGAAAGACCTTGCTGGAATATTTTTCACTTCTCCACAAGCCCAAATGCTAGATTCCTTGTGCTATAAATTGTTTCTTGGACAGTCATCTTACTTTATAATTGTTAAAGCCTATTGAAAGCTATAGGGAAGATACAAGAAAAAATATTTAAGAAACACAGCAATTGATAATTCTATTTAATCCACTCATATTTACTGAATATCAGTTTAGCTTTTGTGCAACTGCCTCCTAAACGATTTTAGTTGCTTGTATGACTAGTACCAAACTCCTTAATATGTCAACATTAAAAATAACCCTTTTCTCTTTCATCCTTCCTTTTCTTCTTATGTTACCTATGTGATTGACACTTAGTATTTCTAAACAACTTTTATATTTATTTTACTCACTTCTTAGATTGATTCTCTCTTTTGGTTTGCAAAACATATTGGTGAATAAGCATTTCCATTTTTTGTAGGGGCTTTCATAATATTCCTTGGTCTCCAGTAACGTTATTACTGGCTTGATTATTGCCCTTTTCAGGTTTCGGGAACACACACAGAAGCAAAATGTAATATTGTCAACAGAAAATAGTAAGGAGACAAGTATAGAGAGAGGCATGCTAAAGACTTATATATTGTACCAGGAAGAAGATAAGAGGTTTTCCAGGGAGTAGAATTGAGGCAGTGGAAAACAGTAACATGAAAGGTCATTCATACGTCAAGTAAGGGACATTATATGATAATCTATACCACAATTAAGCAAAATAACTTTACCACGTGCAGTATGATAATATTTTCAGTCATAATTACGTGGAATATGGACTTGATCTTCTCCTTATCAAATTAATTTTTATGTCATTACTTTTATAAAAAGTTAAATTCCTTTTATTTTCTAAGATAATACGTGAGTCATTTGTAAGACTTTAGTAGCTACAAAGGTTTCTAATTCTTTCTAATCATTAATTCTGATTAAAAATTGATAGACAAAATTCTGATTAAATATTCACCTAAAATTAAATAGAATCTAACTAAAGAAAATCTGGACAGCAAACTCACACTGTTTTCAATTGACATGGCAACATAGCAAGAAGGAATTAGTGAGGGATAGAATAAAACTCTGCTAACACCAGCAAGCTGAGAATGTCACAAAGAGTCCATTAACGAGGTGAAAAAATATACTTTTTGGTGATGCTTTTCCATAGCATAGAAAAGCACATAAAAAGTAGAAGCTCAAGGAGTAAAACTGAAAAAGGAAAAAAAAAAAAAGATCTATTGAAAGATAAGTAAGAGGACTACCATTTAGAGGTAGTCCTCTAGGTTGAAGAAATAACCCTCTTCAAACTGAATTTATTGTTTAGAGCAGGACAGGAACATAGAAAATGTGTGATTCATATCTTCAAAAAGATTAAAAAGAACAGTGTCTCCTGAGAAAGTAGAGCTAGCCTTCAGAAGAAAGAATGAATTTGCAATAAAAATTACTGGATGATGTTTAAAAGCAACATTGCCAAATTAAAAGTTGAGACATACACCCATTACAAAAAAAATATCAAATCAAACAGGAACATAAACTGAAAGGAAGCACATACACAAGCACAGACAAATACACACTGGTATACATACAGCACATATTCATAAACTACACATGCAGAAAGTGAACATAAACACATTTATATACAAACTAACATACACAAACACGTACATACATATGCAAACAGACCAGATACACAGTCACACATTAATACTACATTGTATACATATGTACATACAAACACATTTCCCATATAAGACATATGAATACACACATCTATATAGTACACCAACACACACATACAAACCACACAAAGATATATATGTGCACAATGCATACACATAAAAACAGACTTATACATAGCCAAAGACACATAACCACATGTAATATACATAAATACACACACAAAGTGAGGTGACAGAATATTTGTAAAAGACTTTAAGGAACAAAAATCATAGCATTAAAAGTATAGATACAGAGATAGAAATGGAGATAGAAATAGATACAAATGAGTACAAGAAAAAATATCAAACTTTTCAGGAGAAATTTAATAACCTCTGATAATTATCTCTAAGAAAATGTATTAAAATTGAAAATGGAAGCATAAATACAAAATCAGTATTTTTATTAAAAAATATTCCCTCTGAATAACCTAAATTTTTCTCATTAACATTTAGGAGAAAGAGAAAGTCAAATGTACATTTATATGGATTACTGATTTTAAAAATTTAAAGAGATCTTCTTATTAATAGTTAAGTTAACCCTTTCATGTGTTGGTTATAGTAATATCACATCGTCCTCTTTAAACAATTTCATGCTGGAGTTCATTTTCGTTTGAGACCTAAAAACATTTTCCTGAAGATGATTTCAAGAATTTTACACCTGCCGATAGTGTTCCAAACTGTAGGTCAAATGATTTCCTAAATACTCACCCTCGAGCAAAGCTTTGTTAGGTTTCTTCTTTCCAAAACTACAAATTGTCATTATAAAATATAGATCTCTTTCTGATAATACTTCTGATAATACTGAAAAAAAGCCAAATTCCTTAGCCCAGTTATTATACCTAATATCCATCCAAATACTTGAATTCTATTATTCTGAACCATTTGTTTTACTAAACTTAATGTCTAGTCATTAGCTTGTAAGAAAGTGGGTTTTTGCTTAATGTATTGAAAACATTATGAAGTAAAATGTATGCCATACTATGCACAATTGCCAAAGTTTTCCTATATCGATGCTTCCTGCAATCACAGTGAGGAGGGGGTGTAATAGGATGGGATGAGAGAGTTGTGTGAGGAAACATACCCATGAATGCGCATCAAAAGGAAACAGCCCTGCTGAGACATATTTCTTTCCAACTACTGTGTGTGCGTGTGTCATAAACACTTCTCTCCAGCTCACTTACTTTGGCACGCAAGTGCATCCCTCAAAACAGTGTGTGTGTATCATATTCTGGATCTGATGATTCTGTAATTATTTTTCCTCATTACTGTTTCCGCCAGCTCTCTGCTATGAATCTTCTTTTCCTTACACACGTTGGGACATTTTATTGGGTTATCGTGTGTGATCAAACTTTAACTGTGGCAATTCTCAGTAGAAACAAGTCCTCTAGAGAGGACTTTTGTTTCCTTTACTAGGTACCTGGCTTTCTACCAAACTAGGGGAATATTTTAAAACAACTCCTTGCCTCCGGGATTGTTGCATCTGAGGTTATTTTATATTTGAGCATCAAACTCACATGTGGTTTATGGTTGTAAATTTTCTAAGTTTTGTTTGTTTTGTTTTCTCCTACTTTCCACCTACTCATTAAGATGTGATTTCTTGTGGTCTTTCTCTATGGGTTATGTTTTATTCTCATTAACAGTTTATGTTGTAACTAAGATTTAGGTTTTGGATTTTGCAGCTCTAGCTTCCTATCTCCTTTCGTTATCTCCACATAAGAAAGCCCCTGCACCTTGATAACACAAAAAGAAAAATATCTACTCAAATTTTCAGAGATTTTTAGTTATCAGGAGGACAGGTGGCAGCTTCTGAGATACTAAATCTTTCTGCATTTCAATTTCTGTTGCATATGGGGGTATCTGTACTACTCTTATTTCTTGTTAAATGTTATAAAGTGGCATTTCCTTACATATTTGCTATTTTCCCACACAACAGCTATTCAAAAACTATATTCCTTACTTTTGTGTTTCTAGTTAGGAAGGGATATAGTCACGTTTTGACTGTCCAATTGTTGAGAGAGCTTATAATTGTAAAAAGGTCTCCCGTCTTGGGTAAATATCCAAGCTTTAATTTTACAATAAATTCTGACTTTAAAAACCATTTTCTGTCATCATAATTTTACCACAATTATATCTGAGAATACATCAACAATTTCAGGGATAACATAACTATATGAGAAAGGAATACATATTTTCTTAAGCACAAAATATCAATACATCACCCAGACATATAGTATTGAGTAGTTCTGTGGTCAGAATGAATACCATGCTTTCTCTAATGAAATTCTGATTTTTTCCCACTCTAATTCATAATATGCCATATCTGTATGATCATTAGTGCTGTCCTTCACCAAAATGGAAATGCCTCCTTTTTTAAATTTCAAATACTTTATTCAAGATTCAAATGCTTTATTTCAGTTCAATACACCCAGTCCCATGAAAGTCGATACATCATATTTTAATAGCTGTATTATCATATCATTTTACTTCTTATCATACATACATGAGTTTATTTTTCAATACTTTATATATTTCTGTGAATTATATTATCTTTAACACAGGAAAGAAGTGTTAAATGCAGTCATATTGAGCATTTCTAATCTGTTTTCATTTCAAGACACTTTAGACAAATTATAAAATAATTTTGGCATATATGGAAGCCAATATTGAGAGAAAAGAATATTTTGCATGTAACTTTTACATTTATAAACATGAAGCAATGGTCAGTGTTTTCAAACTAATATTAAGTACCTGCAAGTATGTTTTCAATGACACTGAAAATGGTTAAAAATGGGGAGAAAACCAAAATAGTGAGTAATTTTATTCAAAAATGATGGTAAGAACAAACAATTTGGTTCTTTTGAATAAAAAAGCTATAGCTGATCTTTGTATCATATGCTAAGAATAGATAATTTTGACATTAGATTTTATGGGTGCATTTTTATTAAATAAAATAATTTTAAAAAGCCACTTTTCGTGACTCAGAAAATAAATTATCATAAATTACATTTATGATTTTTTTCATATATACTGCATCATTCCTCCCTAAATGTAGTTGCAATCTGATTTTTGTGTTACTCATGCACTTAATTTTCTTTTATAATCTAATATAGAATAAATAAGTTACTACCTGAATCTTTTTTTCTAACTATATGCTACTTCTACACATATCACGTCCCTCCTCCACATGAGATTGTTAATCATCCTTTATTTTCATTATGGATATATGACACATACATGTAGCCCTGTGGGGTTTTTTAAATTTTTTTTCTGTATTGAAGTATACTTTACATATCATGCCTTTACTCCATTTTAAGTGTACAATTAAATGATTTTCAGTGAATTTACAGAGAGGTACAGTTAATCACATAAATCAATTTTAGAGGAATTCCTTTCCCCTATTGAGACCCCTAATTCCACTCCCCAACTACTTTTCAAGCATGTCCCACCTCTCCACAGTGCCCACCACGTCGCTCAGACATGGGTTTACCCCCCACCTCCCAATTTCCTAGTGATTGGTCCCACCATTTGAGCACCATAGTGTTAATCAGTCAATACCAGTTTGATGCTGAGTACAAGTGGGGCCCATTCTTCCGATCTTGTGTCACTTCACTTTGAATAATGGGTTTAAGCTTAATCCAGGATAATATAAGCGGTGCTAGCTCACTGTTGTTTCTTAAAATTGAGTAATATTTCATTGTAAACATATACCAAATTTTAACAATCCACTCATGAATTGATGGGCACTTGAGTTGTTTCCATGACCTAGCAATAGTGAATACGATAAAGCCCTGTGGTTTTGATCTTGGTGAAATGGAAATATATTTGTTGTAGTTTTTTAGGATTTACTTGTGCTCAATATTGTTTTGATTCATTCTTCTTGATGAGCACAGCTTTTGTACATACATTATCTCTGCTGTACAATATTTATTGTATGAATACATCTAATCTCAATGTACATTTGGGTTGTACTTTGTTATTGCATGCTATGAGCATTCTAATAGATGTTTCTTCGTCAAAGTGTGCAAAGATTTGCATATTACAAATACCAAATAGTGAAATTGTTGAATCATGAATCTTCAACTTGGGTAACCTCAGAGGGATTATAATCATTTAAATTTAAATTGGCAGCAAATGAAGGAGACTGTTACCCTACTTCCTTAACAACAATTGGAAACATCAAACTTCTTAAAAGTAAACAGTGCTTTGAGTATGAAGTAGTAATAACTGGATATAGCATTTTTACTTACCTGATTATTAAGGTGGTTGGTAATTTTTTCTTATAGTTATTAGTATTTCCATAGACATTACTTCTTGTTCAAATCTTTTGCCCATTTTTCTACTAGTTTTTGACTTTTTTAGTATATTGTTCTTCTTTGTATTGTGGAAACAGTTCTTTTATTACATGAGTTAAAAATATCTAATTCCAATATTTGAAATTGTCTATTCTTTTACTTTATGAAAATTTTAAGAAAAAAATATTAATAGAAAAGACATAAATATCAATGTACAAAAAATGTTTATCAGTTAAAGATATCTTCAATAAAAAGTTTATATTTTATGATATTTTTACTTAAAAATCCTACCTTGAGGCTGGGCACGGTGGCTCACACCTGTAATCCTAGCACTCTGGGAGGCCAAGGTGGATGGATTGCTCAAGGTCAGGAGTTGGAAACCAGCATGAGCAAGAGTGAGACCTTGTCTCTACTAAAATATAAAAAGAAATTAATTGGCCATTTAAAATATATAGAAAAAAATTAGCCGATCATGGAGGTGCATGCCTGTAGTTACAGCTACTCAGGAGGCTGAGGCAGAAGGATTGCTTGAGCCCAGAAGTTTGAGGTTGCTGTGAGCTAGGCTGATGCCACAGCACTCTAGCCCGGGTGACAGAGTGAGACTCTGTCTCAAAAAAAAAAAAAAAATCCTACCTTGAGATTTTTTTTATATATTACCCTATATTTATTTTCAAAGAAGTTATTTATTTCTTTTTGCAATTATATCATGTTTTTATTATTCTACTTAAATCTGTTAATGGCTTCATACTTTTCTTGGAATAGCTGTGACCAGTTCTACTACAACATAATGGGTTGGGGTTTATTTTGATCTTCAGCAAGTCCTTCTTACTCTTTATAAGTGAACAAAGATCACTTCCATTCCTGAACAAATAATGTTACATATTTACTTCCATATTATCTATTCCCTATCACCTATTTAAGTTATATTTCTTAATATTTATTAAATAAATGGCCTCCTGTGAACAAATCCACTGGACAGCTCTTAGTCTTTATATGACTTGAAACATTTGCAACAAATGCAATATTAACTATTCCACTAATTAAAAAAAAAAAACTCTCTCTTCATTGACCTATGATTTTTCTGCTCCTGTTTTCCCTCCTACATTTTTGTACATATATTTTCAGTACCCTAAATTATATCTTACTATTCTATTCACTATTGAAATATTAGAAGTTCTTAATGTTCCACACAGCCCTTAATGCTATTGTTTTATTATCTTTAATATTGTTTTTATTTCATCCACACTCTCCTTTCTTTGTCAGTAGTATGTGCCAGAAGCACACATATAAGGGACATTTTAAGCTTTATTAACATGCATATTCTGAGACCCCATTCTGAAAATTCTTGTTTAATTGATCTGGAGTGTGGCTGAAGTATTTTTATTCCCTTTAGTTTATACAGACGTATACAAGATTGAGAACTCACAGCATAGCCAGTGTTATTCACTCATAGTTTAAATACTGTCTTTGTCTATTTATTCTAAACCTAAATCTTTAATCCACCCTATTTTATTGAGCTCTAGCAGCAAACCAAAAGTCTCAGGAGAAGCTCCAATAAACTTTACCGAAAAGAAAGCAGGAAACAAACAAACATGAAACCAAGACACATCAATATTCTTCCCTGATACACACACACACACACACACACACACACACACACACACTTAATCTTTGTGTTTATTCTATCTCTTATTGGTTGCACTTAGGGCTAACTAGTTAACTATTTTTCATTATAAGGCAAAGAACCATGTCTCAGAGAGTTTGTCTTAGGCAGTAGCCCGCAAACGGTAAGTGGAAGAGTTCAAACTCAATTTCAAAGTGTACAAACCTCAAGATTAGGATTTTCTTCTCTAGGCAAAAATATTTATGAAGCAACATTTGTATTAAATATTTTTTCAATTTTTAATACATTTTTGTATGTTTAGTAATTATAGATACATAGTTCTACATATTTGTAAGGTACATGTGATATTTTGATAGAGGAATATAATGTGTAATAATGAAATCAGAGTAATTGGGGTATCCATCAACCTCAAGTATTTTTCATTTCTTTGTGTTAGGAACACTCCAATTCTGCTTTTTTAGTTATTTTAAAAAAATAATAAATTGTTGACTATAGTCACCCTATTGTGCTACTGATTACTAGATCTTATTCTATCTAACTGTATCTTTTACCTATCACCTCTTCCCCACTATCCTTCCCAGCCTCTGGTAACCATCATTCTATACTCTATCTTCATGAGTTCAATTTTTTTTAGCTCCCACATTTAAATGAGAACATGTGATATTTGTCTTTCTGTGCCTGTCTTATTTCACTTAATGTCCTTCTGTTCTATTCATGTTGCTGCAAATGACAGAATTCCATTTTTTTTATGGCTGAATAATAGTCTATTGTGTATATGTACCACATTTTTTTTATCCATTTGTCCTTTGATGGGCACTTAGGTAGATTCTATGTCTTGGGAATTGTGAATAGTGCTGCAATAAATGTGGTATAACAAGTATCTCCTAAATATACTGTTTCTTTTCTTTGTGGTTTAAGGGTCCATTTGTTCTAATAATTAAAAGAAGCCTCTAACAGATATAGTTCACTGACTATACAGTATGAGGTAAATTTAAAACTTCGCTTACTGTCCAAATATTCTATTGAACCATTTAAATTTTTTGCTTGTTGAGCTCATTGAAAGGCAAACATCAGTATTTAACTCCAATTAAAAAGTTGGGGTGTACAGTTAATCACATAAATCAGTTTTTGAGGAATTTGTTTCCCCTATTGGGAAATTGTGTGTTTTTGACTTGAGACTATTTCCCTTAACCAGAAATGCATTGCTTTATCACATTCTATATTTAGAAGTATGATGTAATATGAGTGTTTTATCAGTATAATATATTTTTATTTCCAAAAATAGTATTGCAACCATACTTTAAAAAGCATTTATGATATAATAAACCTTTTGGATAATTTGATTAATGAAAATAAAAGATTAAAAATATATATGTAAGTATAAAATTCTCCATAGGTTTATGTATATTATTAGACACTTATTACTGTTTAAAACATACACACATGCACTCATATACACATATATACAAACAAAAATACTACCCATAATAAATCAAATTTTTATATCATCAACAAAATATTTAGCAAAATTGTAAAATACAGTTCCTCCTCTCAAAAAGCTTATGTTTAATATTTTATATTTTCTTCTTTGGGTCTTATAATTTCTGCCATACTATGCATAGTTGGGTCTAGAAGGCAAATTTATTATTTCCTGAGAACAAATTAATAAAAATTATTAAAGCACTTTTGATTTTTAAGAGGTTACTTTGAACATTATACTTTACGGAACATACTTAATTTTTCTTTTTTTAGAAGCTTGCTATAGAATTGTAAAGATACTTTTCTAAAATACAAACTGTGAAAACTATTCTTAGTGGTTTAAAAAGTTTCAGTAAGTTATGTTGTCCTTTTAAAAGTTTCAGCTAATGAGGGACTGTACATTGAACTTTCTACAAGACTGCACCCTGGAAACTGCGGGTGGATAAACGATCTTGAAAACACATTGTTTGCCTTGAAGCAACTCACAGTCTTACTAAGCAGAGAAAAAAACTATAAGGAACAGTAGAACACACTCATCCTTCTTAGAGTATAAAGCATCTTCTTTCTGCAGATTGTTGAGTGGCGCTAATTATAACGCTTCAGAGCAGGGTGATTGTATGGCCCAGTCTTTGCCTGTTCAAATATTTTCTTATATTAGGCAAAGAGATTAATTAATAATTAGGGCAATTAGAGATTGCATTAGACTTATTACCAGAGTTATTATTTTGAGCAATGCATTTTTTTTTCCCTGAAGTGTTTAATCTGGTAGTTTCAAGGTATGGGGCTGGCAGTGGTCAGCTTGTGGAGCAAAAATCTGTTGGATGGCAGATCAAGCGGTTTGAGAATGTGATTTTAACCTTTAGGACCTTTGTATTTCCTTTTAAAGCAGTGGTTCTCAGCTGGAGGTAATTTTGTTCCAGGGGGATATCTGGCAGCTTCTGGAGGTATTTTTGATGGTGACACTGAGGGGCACAACTGGTATTCAATGCGTAGAGGCCGGGGATGCTGCTAAACATCCTAGGATGCACAGGACACAAAGCTCCCTACAACAAAGAATGCCAGTAGTGCGGAAGTTGAAAATCCCTCCCTAGATGAACAAATATATTTAACTAACCCTTTCTGCCTCCCCACCCTTTTTCCCGTTTGATAAAATCTGGTTTAAGTTGGTTTTCTACCACTTACACTTGAAAAAATGGCATAAAATAGACAAAAGGAGTTAGGAGAATTGTTCAGCACTGTGGTTCAATAGGGCTTCAGGATGAGAGGATACAGTACTCGGTAGAGGGTTTAAAAAACAAGGAGACAATGAGAGAAACAGGTGAAGTGTGCTACACCAAGGGGGCCAAGCAAAGGCACTGAACTGGAGAAATAAAAACTTCTGGCAAAGACAGTAAGATCAGTCTATTTGCATTCTATAGAAAGGAAGAGTGGGAGATGGATCAAAAGATATTTGATAACAGATTGTGACTAACCTTGAATGTCAAACTAAGAACACTTAAGAATGTTCAAGTTAGAAGGAATAGTATTTTCTGACACTTTATTTTTAAATCCCTGCAAAAAACTAATAGTTCATAGTCATAAATTTAGAAAATTTTATAATTACAAAGAATAGAATGCTACCACTCCGGTATGATCACTATTATTTTAGCATATTTTCTGACAGATTTTTTTCCCACAAGTAAATATTTTACATACACAAGGTCACTATGTATGTAATTTTTCTTTTTCTTGTATACTATTCACCTAATAATAAAATTCTTAGAGCACTGAACTTATTCAGAATTTTAATGGCCATTTGAAGTTTATTAAATGTATTTAGTGTTTTCTTATTGTTGGCCTTCTTGTTATCAATTTAAAAAAAATGAATAAGAATGTAATGAACATCTTTGTGTATAACTTTATATTTATTTTTATGGGGGGTATCTGGTCAAATACCTAAACATTCAAAGCTCTTGATACTTAATGCCAAAATGTCATAAGAGAGATTGTACCAATTTATATTTCTTTCATTAATATAGAAATAGCTTCTAGTTATTCTTAAAATTTAAGGTAACTCCTAAGAATGTCCAAGGCAAGAATTTTTGTCCTTTCTTGTATATTGAGAGTAGGTGCCAATCATTTGCTATCTGTGACTTAAAAATTTACCCGTGAAAAAATTTATGGATCAATCTGTTCATAAACCACAACTCTAATAAAACTTTAACCTACATTATTTCATTGCTGAAATCATGGTTGCTTCTTACATAAATTTGCTATTAACACCTAGTTTAGGATGCTAGTGTTCTTGAAATAATAAGCACCTATCATTTGTATATCTATTTTTTATTTATATTCAACCTACTTCCAAAAATATTAATATAAGTCCATCTTCCCCATCCCTGACTACTCATAAAGGTATGAATTATTCCCTAGATTCTTCATGAATTCTTCTGACAATAATTTGACAGCTTCCAGAATGTTCTTAATGGCCCTTATATTCTGAATTTTTTTTAACCCAGATAAGATACAGCAGTATCTAGGTTAGAGAATTTTTTTTTTTTTTTTACTAAAATTAGCCTGAAATGCAGAGCTATTCTCACTCTACCTGAAACTGCAGTTTCCTCTCAAGCTCAATTCACATTGCACTCTTTGCTAAGTGTCCTCTCTGTCTCGTCCAATGTTCACTCTCTACTATCCATATCCCACCCCCCAGCCCACTCTCTTGCTCCAACACTCTTGATGTTATCAATTCACTTTTACAGCAAAATGCTTCTCTCAGTTAATAAAATTAACTGGGTTTCTTTTATGATATATTCTGCATAAATTAAAAGTGACATATTTGGGTCAAAATTACCCTTATTCAGTGGCACACAGGTCTTTTAGAACTACCATGTTCCTTAGCATCATCCATTTTCTTTTCTGCATTCTCTTCATTCTCATATTTTAGAGCTACATTTACAACTGGCACATCACATGAAGTACCACATTTAGCACTTTGTATTAAATGATACATATACTACACATACTAAGGTATTTTCAAATATTTGATTTCAATATCAAGGTCTCTTTTAATTCTTCTTAACCATCCCTTAGATTGGTAGGTTAATGATATTGCTTAGCAACTGTTACTGTGCTTTTTAAAGCACACTTAACTAGTGCTTTTTAAAATATTGTTCTAACTTGATGTGTGTGTATATATGTGCGCACACATGTACACGTGTATGCATGTGTGACAGAAGGTTGGTCTCATGATGCTATGGATGAGGTATTGAGTAAGGTTTCAATTATATTTTTCCATTAGTAATATATCCAAAGTTATAAACAATTACTTGCATTAAAAATAAATTTGGAGAAAAACAAGCATTTCCTATTCTATTCAAGGATGAATACTTGGTATCTCTGTGGCAGATTTCAACTAGATTAATACAGTGCTGATTTCACTTATAATGTAACTTCTAGCAATTGATTTCCTCAATTTTAATTAGCTCATCTTGATCAAAGTATCAGTTAGCTTTTGATGCATAACAAGTTATCTTAGAACTTACTGGCTTAAAACAAGTGTCAGCAAACTCTTGCCTATGCACCAGATCCAGATGCTGCCTCTTTATTTGTTTTTGTTGCCTGTTTTTGTAAATAAACAGAAACACAGCCTTGCCCATTTATTTGCTTGTTTTCTACGGCTGCCTTTGTGCTACAATGACAGAATTGAGTAGTTGTGGTGGAAACCATATGGTCCACAAAGCCTAAAACATTTACTGGCTGGCCCTACGCAGAAAGAGTTTGCTGACTCCTGGCTTAAGACAACAAATGATTGTTAACTCACAGTTCTGTCATCCATTTGGGCTGAGCTCAGCTGAGTAGTTCTCCTAATGGCTTTCCCTGGACTCACTATGTGGCTTCAGTCAGGGGGCAGATTGGCTGAACATTGGTTGGTCTAAGACGGCCTCATTCACGTGTGTGATGGTTGATGTTGGCTATTAGCTGAGGTGGTCAGGGAAACCGGGTCAAATGTTTTCTATAGGCCAGTGCAGGCTTGTACATACAGCTGCTGTTGCAGGATTTTCAGAAGCAGCAAGAGAGAATAAGCTCCAGTGAGCAAAAAGTGTTTAAGCCTCTGCTTGTATCATATTTGCTATTGTTTCATTTGTCAAAGCCAGTCACAGTGCCAGACCAAGCATCAGTGTGCAAAGGATCTATGCAAAGGTGTGGACACAGGCAGCTTAAACAGAAAAAGGAGCTATCACTGCAAAAATCTATCACAGTCAACTTCCTGATATTATAGATGAGAAAAACAAAGCCCAGGGAAGTAAAGTAACTTGCTCATGCCCATGTAGCTCATCAGAGTCTAAGACTGTACTTGACCCAGAATCTTCTTTCTAGTAGTGATACATCCATTTACTTTGCTCTTTTTTTTTTTCATACACTTTGATTCATCATCAATGAACAATTATATAGTACACAGAATGATATGCTATAGTAGCTAACAATGTGGTCTTGGATTTCAGACCTCAATTTTAATCTTGGCTTCATTATTCCTTATAAGATTTTGGACAAATGACTCAAATCTTCTGCACATATTTCTCCCCTGTCAAATAGAGTTGACAGAGATTATCTCAGAAGTGTGTTTGATGAGTGAGATGGACTCCGTAAGGTATCATCATAGTACGGAATCAATGTATGCACCAAAAATGCTAGATACCACTAGTGTTATCCCATTTTGTATTTTATTGTCCCTTCTTTTTATCAAATATATTATTTGTTCTTTAACATTGTTTATCATTTCTTTCTAACTCCAAAATTGGTTTCTCTTTACTTTAACCCTTCTAAACAACTGATTTTCAAGTAATCTCAGTCTTAATTTTTAGAGCCTGGTTTGTCAATTAAATGTTTTAGTATGTAGATAACAGGTGGCCTTATCATATTAAGTAGCATTTTTGTCCTTTGATCACCTTCTCTGTTGAGTTGTGGGACATTTTCTAGAAGGAAGACATTATTTTTTGGAGAGATTAATTCCCTAAAGCTACATATTTTGCCTTGAGATATCACGAGAGTGGCTACTGAATTTACTGGGTTTTAGAAGGTACAGCTTATTTCTTTATTTCCAGAAGGCCAATATGCCTCAAAACTTCTCATCTACCTGGATATCTAATGTAGAGGCAATTCTGGTTTTTTGCTTCTATATATTCATTATTATTTTATTGTCATTGTTGCTTTTTATAAAAGAAAACTGAGTTCAAAGAATAAATCTCCTTCTTTCCTACAGTGTTAGCATAATTATTTTAGATTTTCTGACTTATATTTTTAAACATCTGAAATCATACCTATCACTATTTCCATCAGATAATATTTAAATATGCTAGTAATATCTTTCTTATAAGCTTAGATTAGATCAAGGCAAATGACAACTCTCTATATACAATATTCTTTGGCTTTCCTCCCCATTATTTTACTGAGCATTTGTGTTATTTTATTTTTGCAAAGTTATGTAGTAATTTTCTTTATCCATATCTGAGTCTGTGTCTGATTCTAATGCCCTAATTTCAGTATTCCACAAGGGTAATTCAGTTTCAAATGGTTATGAAATTAGCAATGCCAGTAATTGAAATAATTGACATAGTAGTTCAAATGATGTTTGACATTCCTTTATTTATTTATTTATTTTGAGAAAACAAGTCATATGAACTATAAGATCCATTTGCAAGCACTTGTCTAGTTTCTTGGATCTTCGAGGTTTGGTTTTGTTTTTTTCCCCCTAGTTGTTTTGATTTTTTTGAACCAGTCTTTAAAAGTTAGTTTCATTTTAATTACAGAGGCTATGGTCTATTTAGAAAAATGACCACATGTATGCCTGAAATAATAGAATTCCCTTGAATACCTAAAGAGCAGCCAGGAAGTTACACTTAAAATTTTAGTTTCTTTTCTAAACTGCCGGCAAGGGACAAACAAGGCTATTAGTACAGACTTGTAATCATGTGCAAGATATTGCTGCCCTTAAAGGAAATTTCCAAGTGCAAGTACAATCTCCCTTTTCTTAATTATCTTAATAGGAGTTTAAATGCCCTTTCTCTGTTATGAAAATCTGGAGATGTGTAGAATATTCTCATGTTCCCAGGATAAGTATCACCTTGTAGTGGCATTCACAGACACACTGATGCGTGACTCCAGAGTTAGCCATTCTTTAAGAGCTCAACTCTTGATGACATGGAAGTAAGGGATCGAAGGATATAGGCTCTCATGATAAAACTTGGAGCTATATTTAGAAATGCTAAGATTTTTAGGGAGAAATAAATCTTAGTTGGAGGGTATAGAATTTAGATTTGGAACATACTTTTGAAACTACCTATTTGAAACTATATATCTGTTGATAAAAAAAAAAAAAACTGAGATCTGTAGAGAAAAGTCTTCCGCAAACCTTTAGAGCTAGCTACTGGCAAAAGAAGGACCCAAATTTGATAGGAATGTGGAATCTGACCTTATACCAAAATGTTTCTTGGGCTGGATGAGGTTTTGAAACCACCCAAGGGATTCTATGTATTTGATACCGGTCTACATTCTGGACCCAACTGCCCAGGAGATGAAACAGGCCTAAGTTACAATCTAGTCACATTTATGATTATCACAATTAACAGATAAAAACATAGGATACCTAGTTAAATTTGAATTTCAGATGAACAATTTTTTTCAGTTTAAATATGTCCCACTATTTATAATATTAGGCAGCTTCAAAATGAGGCCGGCAGGTACCACCATCACAGTGGCCAAGTGGGACGGGAAGATGGGTGGTGTTGACTACCTGAGTACCACGAGAGATTAACTCAGTTCTATTGTCAAATGGGTCAGGGTTGAGATGGGCCTGGTGCTTGTGCATATTCAATCTGGTGAGTCCATGGCAGAGGGAGTCCATGCAACAGGTCATATTCAGAAGTGTGACATCAGATGTAGATTCTGAGCCTGGAACTTTGTGAAGCAAGACTTGAATGTCTGGGAAAGGGAGCTAGCAGGAATTAAGCATGTGATCAGGACTGGACTACAAAGCTGAGTTTCTGGAAAATTTTATAATTGAATAAATGAGAGTGCTTGATGAGGAAACTAAGGTCAATTCCCACTTTTTATTAATTCATCCAAAATGATGACAATTTAAAGGAGAGTTATAGAGAAAGGCTGTGAGTTAATTGATTGAAAAAAAAAATCATCCCCAGGTGGTATGGAAAACTTCTGACACTTTTTTCACTTCATTCATTGGCTGAGGAGCTGAATGGGGCTGCTCTTTAAGGTGAAAAACAGCACCTATTGGAAGGGATTTTTAAGCTAGAGAGTCAATAATAGGAGCAGAGGCATTTGAGACCTTTATATAAGCAAGGCTATTATTCTTGGGAAACATATTAAGGATATTTTGGAGTCCCCAGCAAATCATGATCACATATTGGTGAAGAGTAAAAAGAATGTCAGTCACACTATGTACTCCTATACATAAGAAACAGATACCTTTAAAAATGTAAACAAATAAGTTCAAGAATACTGCTTTAAAGTTGAATTTATCATCTTTTTTTAATGTATACTAATCCTTTCTCCACCACACAGTAAATGCTTTTAATGAATTATCAATTAAGCATGAAACATGAAAACTTTGATGTATTTAGTTGTTTTCCCTATTCTTTGACTTCCTAACCACTAATTTTTCCTTAGAATTTGAAAGAGAGAGAGAGAGAGAGAGAGAGGAGAGAGAATCAGCATTTGACAAAAATTAAACTAATTCTATTGCCTATTTGTATGCTTTATACAAATTTGGTATTAGAAAGAGGTAGGTGCAGATGAATATACAGAAGTGAAATTATGCATAAAATTATTATCACTGATATAAGCATTGCTAAATGAAAGTGTGCATGTAAAAATACCTCAATTGTTTACATAAACTGCATCAAGTTTCATGACAATCTATATACACTATTAGTGGTCAGCACTCTTTGAGGTATTATAGCAAGACAGCCTTTTATATCCCGATGTTCCTCTGTTCTCTTATGTTATAATATTCTACATTCAGGCTTTCTCATGGTTCAGCCTGGTAAAACCACATGAATGCAACATTTCACACCATTCAAAAACCCCTCAGCTCCCACTACCAGGCACAGGGAACCAAGTAGAGGGCAGCCTAAGCCGAAATGCATCAGAACTTGAGTTCTGAATCACTCCTTCAATTAATAGTTGGATCATACTCAGTCTTTCTGTTCTCTCTTAACCCAACTATGACTAGTTTAAGCAAGAAGGGAGATCTATTGGGTTCACATATGCAGTCTTTGAAAAGACCAGGAGGGGAACTGGCTGAAATATGGTTGGTATTAAGGGTAGTTGGTATCTTTTGACAGACCCTCTCTCTTTCTCTCTCAGGTTCTCCCTCTCCCTCTCCTTGTCCTTCCCTCCCTTCCTCCTTTCTCTTGCTTTCTCACATGCACATACACACATCCCTTTCTCTCTGTGAATGCTTGTTTTATTATTCTCTACCACAGCAAGGTTTTTTTGTTTTGTTTTATTCTAGTTTTTATAATGGTGCATGTGACCATTAACATAATAACATTTTAATTGATCCTTAAACATTTAACCAATGTATCCTATCCTGAGTTTTAACATTCCCAGAAGAGAATTCAGATTGGCCTGGCTAGGATCACATGTCCATCTACTGATGGGTAGGGGTCTTGAACATCAATGACTGGTCCAGGTGAGGGCAGGTGTCTCTCCTCTCAGATCTTACATCTATTCTAGCAGAAAAGAGCAGGGGAAAGAGGAAATGTATTACAATATCATGGAAATAATTTTGATTTAGGCAGTCAGTTGTACCCATTGTAATTTTCTGAGGTAATCCTACCACTTCTCTTTCTTTTGTTTCTGGGCTTGTCTAACCAATTGGATGTGATGCATACTGTTTTCCATCTGGCTATACATTTATCTCTCTGATAGTGATCTTGACTCCAAGCCTAGAAATTTTTCCCTGAAGGATGCCCCTGGTTTGCAGTAGCTCCTGGGAACTTTTCTCTACTAGCATTTTCTCCCCAGTTAAAGGCCCTAAAACTTCATTGCTTAAAGATTTGAATGGAGCAGGCAAAGCAACGTCATGCTATAGACCAGATAGAGGCAAGTTGTAAGAGATAAGCAAACTTTTCTCCTTGTATCTCAGGCAGTTCATTGAGAAGCTAAAACCTGTCTAAAAACAGTTATGTTAACTTATTTGGTCATTAATTTATCTTATTATTCTAATAACATTTATTGAGCATTATGCCAGTTACTCTGCTAGGCAGAGAAAAATTAACATTATTTTCCCTGTACTTTTAACTGTAAGGAAGAGACAGATATTAACCAAAATCCACTTTAAAATATTTTCTCTAAGCTATGGAACTTATTGATATGAAGAGTATGTAATGGAGCATTTATCATAATTCAAATATCACAAGGGAAGAATGGTTGAGGAGGTGAAGGAGCTGAGATGAGAAAGAACCAATAGGAGTGAAGTCAATGAAGTAGAGTATTTGCAGGAAGTAGGTGGGGTAGGGATGGAGATTCCTGGGGGGAAACACCTTGCAAAGGTGCTGTGGCAGGAGGAAACCTTCCATTTTCAAGAGGCACATGATGAATAATGAGCCTGGAGAAGCAAATAGAACATTTTAAAAATTTTATCCTTCACCCTAGGAGCAAAGGAGTCACTAAGGTTTTTGGTGGGAAGGAGACTTGGGCGGTCATCTGATAACTGATTAATTGAATTTCTCATATCATTAACACAAGGGTAGGGCAAGAATAGCCCAAAGGAAATAATGAAAACCACTTTAAAATGTTATGGTCATACGCCAATTGTCCCATAAGATTTTAATGGAGCTAAAATATTTCCATCACCTTGTATTTACTGTACTATAATTTTATCATTATTTTAAAGTGTATTCGTACTCTTTCTACTTACTAAAAAAAAAAAGTTATCTGTAAAACAACCTCAGGCAGATCCTTCAGGAAGTGTTCCAGCAGAAGGAATTGTTATCACAGGAGGTAACAGCTGGATGTGATTTGTGTTACTGCCCCTGAAGCCCTTCCAGTGGCACAACATGTGGAGGTAGAAGACAGTGATACTGATGATCCTGGCCCTGTGTAGACCTAGACTAATGTATGTGTTTGTGTCTTAGTTTTTAGCAAAAAAAATATAAAAAGTAAAAATAGTAAAAAATTAAAATAGAAAACAGCTTATAGAATAAGGACATAAAAAATATTTTTCTTCAGCTATACAGTGTGTGTGTTTTAAGTGTTATTAGAAAAGAGTTTATAAAATAGTTACAGTTATCTAAGGTTAATACATTATTGAAGAAAAAATTAAATAAAGTTACTGTAGCCTAAGTGTACAGTGTTTATAATGCCTGCGATAGTCTACAGTAATGTCCTCTGGGCCTTCACATTCACTGACCACTCATTCACTGACTCACCCAGAGCAACTTCCAGTCCTGCAAGCTCCATTAGTGGCAAGTACCCTATGCAGGTGTGCCATTTTTATCTTTTATACTGTATTTTTCTGTACCTTTTCTATGTATAGATACACAAATACCATTGTGGTACAATTACCTACAATATTCAGTATAATAACATGCTGTACAGGTTTGTAGCCTAGGAACAATGGGCTATACCATACAGCCTAGATGTGTGGTAGCCTATACCATTTAGTTTCGTGTAAGTCACCTATGTTTTTCACACAAAAGTGCAATGATGCATTTCTCAGAACGTATCCCTATCATTAAGCGACACATGACTATATTTGAAATCACCTCATATAAAAGAACAACATTTTGAGTTTAGCCAAGTCAAATGTAAAAGTGCTTTATATTGTGCCTGGCAAATTAAAGACTTTGCTAATTCTTATTATTTTCCCCTTCCTTTTCTTTGTATCATATCTATAATCCACGTTTTCTCAAGATATATTGGAGGCACCAGGATTTCAACAAACAAGAGGTTTTATAGAACATGTGAGGAACAAGTGAAAAAATTTTAATAAGCATTTGGATTTTTTAAGATTCTTCAGAGGACAGAGATTTTATCCTTTTGACTACTAGAGACTACAGTTGTTGATCCTTGTCAGGGGTCTCCTGGGAGACAGACAGCAGCCAGAGTAAACATATGTGAACAGTAGTTTATAGAAATTCTGTCCACATGTGGGTCCTTGTGACCCACAGAGCAGGAGAGAAAATGGTGTCAGCGTATGTGTCCCAAGGATATCTCTAATCACGTTCTTTCTTTCCTGCATACGGCAGTCAAAAGAATCCCCATCCTTTTGGGAAACTTTTACCCTATTTGTAATGCAAAGACTGCAAAGATAATTGAAAGTCCTCAGTCATCCTGATTGTCATCAAGCACAGACTTCCTCTAAACAGCTGATGGGACTTACTGGGTTTGCTGCTTTGTTCATTTGCCATCTACTGAAGATGTTAAAACACATGCACAGAGATGGCCATCAGCCTAGCAACGGTAAAAAAATAGATAAAGTCTTTGGCTATTTGACAAACTGGAACATTCATTCTGAATAACAAGTTGGCCTAAATATTAAACAAAGATATATCATTATGTAATTCACATTGTTTATTACCAGAGGAAAGATTCAAAACACTATTAAGAGCATTTTAGTAAATCAAAGGCATACAGTTATTACTTTTGGATTTTAAATAACTTATTTTATGTATTCAGTTGCTTACTTTTATATGCAACTACATATTATTTGCCAGCTTACAACATGATAAAATATAAATAAATAAAAATTTAGAATAAAGGAGCAGGAAGTACATGATTGTGTGTTAGACTTGTTCTTCATAGATAGTGTGATGATTAGCTAGGTTTTTTTTTTTTTTAATTTGCTGAGAAAAGATGCTTTCTTTAACATTAAGCTTAAAAGACAGCATTTTATAATATTTAGCATAATTATACCTCTAGAGCTATAGAATTAAGGTTGATTTATCTTAAAGTTTCATTTTATTTCCTTTGATATTTTTCTATTTTAAAAAACCTGAACTGGTGGTGAGGGTGATGTTCTGTTTTGTAGAGTTGTCATGGCCTTCTTTCTGACTGAAGAAACTTTCTTATAACCAGAAAAGAAAAAATAAATCCACTTTATTCCCCGTGAAAATTACAGTTTGCCTTTTAAAATGTATGTATAGCCCTATATTCAAAAAAATATCTTCTCTTCCTCATCAATACATTTAATGCAGTAAGCTTCTCTTTGTAGAAGTTCACTTTATGGGAGCTGATACTACCCAAGCAAATGTCGCTCTTTTTCCTTTGTCCAGCAGATTTTTCTTGAAACAGTTAAAGACTCTAGCCCTTATATGTAACGCTGAGGGATTCAGCTGAGTTAAAATTAGCATCTTGAATTCAGACACCCGTACTAAGTTTAAACTGGAAGAGAAGGATAGGCTTTTAGTTTTATGTGTTAAAAGAATTCATTGGCTATATTTTCCTTAGCAGCTGAGTCCCTGAGTGAATTGTTATTGTCAAAGTTTCTGGGCAATTTGACTACTGCATACATGCCTTGCCTTTTTTATTAAGAGTCATAACTTCCTACAGCTGGACTGATAAGAGAAAGGACATAAAATTCCTGGTACTATGGCAATTGCTGAGGAAAATGCTCTTCTTCTCTTGACCTTAGGAAGAATTACTCAATTTTATGGAGACCCACAGTTCCTTAAGACACACAGTGTTCTTTTGGTTCATAGTCTTATGCCAGATTTTGCTCAGAGGAGTGATGGGTCATCCCCGTTCTTTATGGGTATCAGAAAAATTTTAAGAATCATTAAATTTAGTTGTGAACCTCTATATCTGTGAAAGGTGTATTCATTTAGGGGAAAAAAAAAACATGCTTCAGGTCTGTGACTATATATTCTTCTCAAAAATCAAACAAATTCAGGAACATGTTTAATTAACCTATTATTAGTTAAATAAATAAGTAAGAAAGCAAGTAACCTTGGTGACTGTGCTGATTATCTATTGCTATGTGACAAAGCATTTCCCAGCAGTGACTTGATTGTTACTGATCCCTCATTTTTATCTCTTATCATTCTGGTAGCGACTGAGTTGCATTTGGTGGTTTCCTCTTGGGATTTCTCATGGAAATGGAGCCAGACAATGGAGGAAGCTGGTGTTATGTCAAAGGCTTTCTCACTCACATGTGTGGTGGTTGATGATGGCTGTTGGCTGGGAACTTAGCTGGGGTTGTTGGCTTGAATGTCTCCACACAACCTCTACATGTGGCCTGTGATCACTCATAGCGTGGTGACTGTATTACAATGGCAAGGAGAGATAGAGAGATAGAGATAGAGATAGAGATAGAGATAGAGATAGAGATAGAGATAAAGATAGAGATGGAGATAGAGATATAGGAGATAGAGATGGGGAAGAGGTATAGACACTGTTACATTCTATGATGTAACTTTGGGAATCACATAACTTTATGTCCATCATGCTCTATTGGTTGAGGCTGTCAAAAGTTTAACAAAGCTTCAAGGAAAGAAGACATAGGCTCTCTCTCTCTTTTTAAGTTTTCAAAATTTTTATTTTTAATTGGCAAATAGTAATTGTATACATTTATGGAGTACAATGTGATATTCTGATACATGTATACGTTACGGAATGAGCAATTCAGGCTAATCAACATATCCATTGCTTTACACATTTATTATTTCTTTGTGGTTAGAATGTTTAAAATCTACTTTTTTAGTAATTTTGAAATATATGTTATTATTAGCTATAGTCACCTGTGAAATTCTCTCTCCTGGCTAACAAAAACTTTGTACTCTTTGACCAATATTTCCCCTTCCCCACCCAAGCCCCTCAGCCTCTGGTCACCACCATTCTACTCTCTATTTCTATGAGTTCGACATTTTTTGGTTCCATATGTAAGTGAGATCATGTGATGGAGATGTGGCAAGACTGCATTGTGAGATTAGCCAGTGATCTATTGCTATGGCTATTTAGGAAAATATAATCTGCTTCATTGACTCATTTAAGGATCACAGGGATCCCTAATAATATAAGCTAATTTTTATCAGATAGTTATCATGTGCCCTGTGACGTAGGATTTGCATGTATTATCATTCAAATCTCACACATCGCATTCATATTACGTGGATACTATTATTTTCACTATTCTAAAGATTAGAAAACAAAGCTAAGCAACTTGTTCAAAATCACATAGCTCCAGCTGAAGGTACAGACACTGGGCTCTTCATCTTTATCTGATACTGGTTATCACTAGAAAACAGAAATAGATAAAATGGAAAGAATTTAAAGGACTACTGTTTAGCCATATGAACTTGATTTGCTCACTTTTCATTTGTAAACCTTGGAGATTCATGTCTAAAAATTTGAATGGTGATGCTGGACTTTTAGGGTGGTTGTGAAAACTAAATTATAATATGCAGATAAAAGTGTCTAACATAGTGCTGGTCGTACTGTGATTGCCCAAAATATAATATTTTGAACAGGTTATTTAATCAATTGTATTCTAATTTTTCTTTTAGTTTCCATACACTTGATATTGATGTATGGATAATACTAAACTCTTTCACTTAGCTCAAAGTTCCCTGTTTAGCCCTAAGAATTAAATTAGTTGGTAGATATTGCAAATGATAATATAAACATTTACATTTCTGACAAATAAAAAAATTCTATTTTGTAGCACTAAAGTTTGGTATGGCATTTTTTTATAATATATTTTTCAGAAAAGATACGGACTCAAGGATACAAACATTTTGCCCCTAAAATTATATGTGTATATAATTTTTAAATTACATAATTAAATTATAATTTAAATTGTATAATTACAAATTATATAAACATGTATATTATGTATATATTATATCTAAATACATATACTAAAATATAGTACATAAACTTACTTCCCTGATTTCCTTTTACTCCTTGGAGCACAGGCTTGGGGAAGTGAAACAGTATGTAGCCTGTAGTTCTTTGACAGAATCTAAATGACTTAAAGATGAGCAATTTATTTATTTTTTTCTTTGATTTAGATTTTGTTTTCTCCTGTGTATCTAAAATGTTGTATGTTCAATAAGTGTTTGTTGATTGATCAAAGGATTTTAAATCTGAGATTAAGCTTAAAGAAGGATCATTTCTTAATTGTCTCTTGCTAAATATCATTTTGGGAAAAGCTTGAAAATAACCTATCCCCATTTAAGACTAAATTTGATCTGATGCTAATCTAAGCCTTACAAAGACTTTCTAGGCTTTTTGACATTGCAAAATTTAGTTCCAGTACATCTTGTCTTGGCAGGAATCCAAAAATGTAGAAACTGTTCAGCTGTCTTATAAAATTATTGAGGTTAATTTAAAATTTGGTTATATAAATGAATAAAGGGTCAGAGAACATACACGGCATATATTTTATTGCTCCAAGCCTGAAACTTGAAGGAAATCACTTGCTTTTTCCACTTTTTTAATAGTCTTTTTTAGCAAAATCTTCATTCCTCATCTGTTAAAGTAAATGCTTTACAACAATAAATCTTTGCTTTATGCTATGCTAAAGCTATCATAATCCTTAAATAATATATACTAAATACTTTTATTTAAATTGAGTATGACAAGTAAAGTAATAGAATAAAAGCTGAAATCCCCACCCCTACAATATTTTTTAGACAAATTTATTACATGTTTAGGTGTGGCTATATTTTTGATAATGCAGATCAGCAATCAAAGTCAACATTTTTATGAGTTGACAAATGTATGCATTTGTCTCTAATTGTGTTTGAAAAAAAAACAAGCATTTTTTTTTTCCAGATGTAGAGTAATTCCCTGTCATCTATAGATGTTGACCTAAATTTACTTGAATTTATGGGTGGCTAAATATGATATTTGTTACCATCCTCTAAAATTCAAGGCGAATGCATTTATGGTAGGACCATTTATATATTGTCTAATTGTAGAAACAAAAAAAAATGTCTTTAACATTAGTACTTCTCACAAGAGAAATGGGAAAAATATATTAGGAAAAACTGCAATGAAGTTTTAACAGAAAATACTCATTTCTAAATGTGGGTCATGAATAAGATTTCAGATAAGATTTCTCTACTACTTTCTAGTTGGCCAAGTATCCAACTTTCAAGTGGCCATCCTTTTCTCTTGACAGATGGAGTAATTACCCAGACAACTTGCTCTTGCCTAATAGTATCAAACCAGCCACAAAAGGGGGACATTTTGAGGTCCAATCTTGGCTATTACCAGGTCAAAATTTAAACTCTTTCTCATGGTTCCTGTAGATCTTGAAACAAGAGAGAAGCCGAGAGCTACCACAACTGTTAGCCATGGGAAAAAATCAAGTACATAATGTCCTTTTTGTTGTGGAGAGCATGCTGACTGAAACAGGAAAGGAGAACTAAGTTAACATTTCACAAGGGAACAATCACTTGACCTTTCCTTCAGTGACTAATAGCTGTAAAGTTTCTGCTAGCTAATCTCAGTGCCAGCATAGCAGGGGAGGTAAAAGCAGAGAGGTCTTAAAATCACTTTGAATCACTTATCTGGTGGCAGAGATTTTGAAATGCTGGCCAAAGTTGATGACTTAAGGTTCATAAGAGGAAACATCTTTGTTTGAAAAAGAAGGAGCAGAAAAGCAGAAGGGACATATTGCCTGAAATAGGGGATCAAGCTTCTAGGCTACCAGGCATCACTGTCCCCCTAGGAGTACAAATTACCTGTAATAAACTACGAACCTGTATTAGAATAGAAATGGAGTATCAATATTGCTAAGGAAGAGCACAGTCTTCTTATGGACAGGAGTTATATTTCAGTCATCTCTTTATCCCCAGTGCTGGGCACAAGGTGTGTGAACTAACCCAAACTCTCCCAAACAATCTGTCACTATATGTGAAGAACCTGTCCTTAGCTTGATGAAGGCATGTCCAAAATTGTGTCCCAAAGAACTCAGGTCTCGCAAGAAAGCTTATGGTGGAGATTTAGAATGACTATGTATTTATTAATGATTCCCAGAATTTGTCTAGTAAAGAAACTTTGATTTTGCTTAACCTATGATCTCCAAACTAATTTTGTTAAGAGAGTCTGTTGTTTTTGTTTTGTTTTGTTTTGTTTTTTTCTGTGTCCTGAGCACTCTTCAGCATTCTGTAGAACTAGTGTTTAAAGTGACACATGTTGGAAAAGTAACATTTCTTGTTTTGGTGACTAGCCCATTTTTTGCCCATTCCCTAATTTTCTTTTCTAAGCTATTCTTCAATAAGTGTTTTGTCTGTCAAAATGTTATAACTTAGAGTCAGAGGTCGTGATGTGCTACAAACATAATTCTTTACATATGTTCTTAAATATGAGGCATGATTATTTAAAAATTACTTAGGATACCCCCCAGAAAGCACTGACTCAGAGCCTCCTCTTGGCACCATTTAACCCTACTCCTTGCCTGCACTCTGCAGTATTTCCCACAGCTGCCTCATTTTATGGCTTTGCCTTCTTCCTTCCTCTATCTACCTTGTAAGACACAGTCCTCTTTCTTCTCTTTCTTCTCCTTGTTCTCCTCTGGTTTCCAGGCAAGACAGCCAAGATGGAATGCAAATAAATATGAAAAACAGTGAGATGTATGATTTTTTTTTTTATTTCCACTATCTCATAAACCAACATTAAGTGTACAAATAATGTTAGGTCATTTAGGGGGAAATATCTGTGGAAATGACACAAATGTGACAGCAACTATAACTGGGAATAATGCTGAATCCATAAAGCGTTGGATCATAAAATGTTTAGAGTATATGGTAATGTGTATATAAATTATGAAAATAAAAATTCTACTAAAACATGTTTAAAAGTTGCTATATAGAAATAGAGTTTCTCCTAACGTATTGTTGTTTTAGAGTTAATTTTTCACATAATTAATAGAACCTTAATAGGGATCTTATTATTTTAATTTACCTAGGAGAAAAATATATATAGTTTTTCTTTTAATTTTCTGAAGCATGGCTCTTAATTATTTCTGATTAAGTTCAACCTGCAAATTTATAAAGTCTAACTTTGGGAGTACCGTTTAGGCAAGGAAATTTGAGTTGCTGTTGTCCCTCTAGGTACATAGATTTCTCATTAATTTTCACAATGAACAATAATGACTAATGAAGCTACTTTTAATTTATGTAATACCTTTTAATCAATGATTAAATATGTTTAATTTTCTAGTAAAGTTGCAGTTACATTTTATGCATGCAAAAAAAATTTTTTTAATCTTTAGAACCTTTCTGTGTCTCTATACCCATGCAGTTAATGAGAATTTATTTTGTGCTCACAGTACATCTACCAGCATTAATTGCCTTGGGATATTTGTTTTAAAATAGTTCTAATTCCTGCAGAGTGCAAATAAACAACTACTGTAAGTAGTTGTTAAATGATGATGCTTATGATGATGAAGACAGAGAAGAAAAGGCTAAGTAGGTATACTTTCCTGAAGTTTTAGTTTGTGCTTGGTATTGTTTATGTATTTTCCAGATAATCCTTGGAACAACAAAGTGAGTTAAGTATTAATCTTTCATTTTATAAATAGGGAGACACACGCTTGGAAAAATTAAGTAAATTTCAAAGCTTATATATCTAGTAGTTGCTCAGACGTATTTGAAACTTGGTTTTTTTCTATAAGCATTACTGTGGACTCCATAACTGTTATAGGGTTTATAAGGCAGGAATAGGGAAACACGTGTTCAAGAGATCAAAGAAAATACAAAATAGTGAGTTTTTATTTCCTAATATGGCTTAAATTTCTTTAATGTTCAATGCTTGCTATTTCATAGAAAGTATTCTATCACTGAATTGACTTATCGTATATGTCATAATTTAATTCTCAAATATCTCATATACCATCTCATTCCTGAAAAGTTTTTTTTTATTTTCTGGTTTGATATTATCTCTCCCTTATTTGAGCTCATTTAACTTTGTACACTTTTTATATATTGTCTCATCTACTTGATCAATCTCCCTGCCTCATTTCACTCTCTCCCTCTCCCCATACACACACATAGACAAACATAGATTAAATGCCTTCTCTAGAAGGACAATTTCTATTTCAGTTTATTCATTCATTCATTCCATTATTTATTTACTCGTTCATTCATATATTTGTGTAACCACATGTAGTTAAGAAAACAATTCCTTTTTCTATCCAATTTTGTATTCTATCTAATTGGAGAAAAGAGTTAAGTACACCAATATTTATAATGTAGTTCCTCATGTGGTCACCTAGCACATCTTGTGCATAGTAGACCATCAATGAGTATTGACTGAATAGTCAGTTATGCCCTATAAAAGCAGTCATTTTACTGAAGATACTATTATAATCATATTTGGGAAATCATAGGTGGCATAATGTTTTTAAATACTCCAAATTTTTAATTATTTTGATTACCATATTACATATATACTGTACAATTTTACCTCATAACTTCAGGTCATCCTATATGTAAAGGAATATATATTTATCATATTTAATAATATCTCTGCTCTACATAGGTTTCTACAATATATGAGTGTTGTATCCTAGGAAGAAAATTTTTCCAGAGTGTATTAGAATCCATGTTTTTCTCAGCTGGGTGATGGTGGACTTCCTTTTTGTTTTTCACTGTGTTTGGGGTAAGATGTTTGTGAAAAATGTCAAACTTTAAGTTATGTCATAATTATAAATGAAGTTTCTATTTGGGCAATCAGGTGTATTGTGTTAACATTCTAAAATGCTTTCATTAATGTTTCTTTATTTTACTGTTAATTACTAAGAAATGGGAAAGTGAGAAGTTTTCCAATATACTGATAATGAAAATAAATTGTGTAGTAAACTGTCAAGTAGGCTTATGTCTGTAGTCCAAAAGATTATGCTTCAGGCATAGACAAGTCAATATATAATCAGCTAAAAGCAGTGTGCTTATAAATGTAGAGTCCTGATAAGATGGGCATACATTCTAAAATCATTGTTCAATTAAAGAAGAAGCAAATCTGATTTTTCTCCCTGCTTTAAACATTTTTTGAACTTTGATTCCTTTAGCCAATCTTTTCCATAGGAACCATTAAATTTTCAACAGAGGCTATATGATATTTGACATAGTTTGAAACATTTTTGATTTCATTTTATGATGGGATGATTCCCTACTCATATCCAGAATTCAAGAAGAATTTTTATTTCTAGTCAATCTAATAATCATCATTGATATAAAAAGGGAAATCTACGTTGATTATAAACTCAGCTCTTTCTGCCCACATCTCTTCAATGTCCACAAAAACTTGCTCAGTTGTGCTCTTATGCCACGTGCATCAGCATATTTGTAAAGATGCTTCCAGCAGCCAGTATCTAACAGACATTTATCAACCCTCCACCACGTATAGTGCATTGCTGTGGAAACAGATGCAGTCTCCATAAATCAGTATTTCTGCTCTCAGGGAGATTACAATTTAATGAAGATGCTTTGGAACAAATATTAGAGCACAATAAAGAGATAATGAAGATGTATGTTTGCTGTATAGGAATAGAATGATTAAGTCTCTAAGGTAGGGGGAGAGTATTAATTCACAGACAGGTTTCATTTGATCCAGGGCTAATAGTATGAGTGGGATACCACTAGATTACTTCAATGGAAAAAAAAGTAATTAGTAGTAAATGGTATTTGAGCATTTTCTATATAACAGTCTCATTCTATGCACTTTACCTATGTTACCTCATTTAATACTTTCAAAGCTATGAGAAAGCATAATTATTATCCCAATTTAGAGATAAACAAAGGGTCGGAAGGTTAATTTACCCAATTTTACACAGTAAGTTATTGAACCTTGATGTAAATGTAGCAGTTCGGTGCAAATATCTGATCCCAGACCAAAAAGAAAGAAAAAAAAAAGAGAGAGAAAAGAAAAAACATGGTTAATCAAGGACATAAAACATGTGTACTTGTACGTCTTTATGTTTGGGAGCATAAGGGTTCAAAGGGTGGATGACAGGTAATTGTGGCAGCTAAAATAGGAGGCTAGAATTAGAGGTTGGGGTAAGATTGTGGATAGTTTTTTTTTTTTTTAATCTTATTTTGGTTTAATTAGATTTTTTTATTTGATTTTTTTATTTCAGCATATTATGGGAGTAAAAATATTTAGGTTACACGTGTTGCCAACCCCCCCCATTCAGAGCTTCAAGCGTGACCATCCCCCAGATGGTGAGCATGGCACTCATTATGTATGTATATACCCATCCCCTCCTCCCCCCTCCTATCTGCCCGACACTCAATAAATGTTATTCCTATATGGGCCCTTAGGTGTTGATCAAAGAAACCAATTTGCTGGTGAGTACATGTGGCGCTTATTTTGTCATTCTTGGGATACTTCACTTAGTAGAATGGGTTCCAGCTCTATCCAAGAAAATACAAGAGGTGCTAGATCACCATTGTTTCTCATAGCCGAATAGTACTCCATAGTATACATACACCACATACCAATCTACTCATGTATTGATGGGCACTTGGGTTGTTTCCACATCTTTGCAATTATGAATTGTGCTGCTATAAACAATCAAGTTCAGATGTCTTTTTTATAGAGTGTCTTCTGTTCTTTTGGGTAGATGCCCAGTACTGGGATTGTTGGATCAAATGGTAGGTCTACTTTCAGGTATCTCCATATTGCTTTCCACAGAGGTTGCACTAGTTTGCAATCCCCCCAGCAGTGTATGAGTGCTCCTATCTCTCTGTATCCATGCCAACATTTATTGTTTTGGGACTTTTTGATAAAGGCCATTCTCACTGGAGATAAATGATATCTCATTGTAGTTTTGATTTGCATTTACCTGCTGATTAGAGATGTTGAGCATTTTTTAATATGTTTCTGGCCATTATTCTGTCTTCTTTTTAAAAGTTTCTGTTCATGTCCTTTGCCCACTTTTTGATAGGGTTGTTTGATTTTTTCCTGCTGATTTTCCTGTGTTCTAAATAGATTCTAGTTATCAGCCCTTTATCAGATGTATAGCTTGCGAAAATTATCTCCCATTCTGTAGGT